>JAOBRG010363616.1:0-12399 GCA_027574985.1 Umimayanthus nakama | reverse complement strand
AAAGGGGTCTCCTCGCTTATGGATTCAGCTCCTCCAGATGCAGGCTTGCAGTTTGCAATGTCATACCTGATCATAAAAAGACTCCTTTTATGAAAACGTGTTACAAATGCATACAATAGACATATAGACCCGCTGGGAATAGAGAATTGTTATCTTTCTCCATGTGGGCCCATTATCTTTTCTTAGGCTAACGCTCAGAAGGCATTATTTGGGATATTTTTAGAACACTCTAACTTGTCAGATTTAAACCTGTATAAATCCTCAGTAGTGCTTAGCGACCAAGCCTTACTGGTTACCCCTTCATATACAACAGACAGTTTTATTGGCTTTAACCCTCTCAGCCCCAAACAACACATTAAATTCCGTATGACGTATTGCTAAGTTCTCCCTAACCTTCTCTTTTGTATCCTTGTATACAGGGTGGGGGAATTTTGTTTTTCATCTTAGATAAATTGAATTGTGTCATGATTATTCTCATTACCAAACTACTTATTTTGTGTGGATTATATAACTATGACTCGCATATTGATAAACTGTCTGGTGCTGAGAGAGACAGCGCCACTGAAGAGTTTTTAAATTCAATCATTTACCAGCTTTTAGTGTGAACATTCGATTCCTTTTTTAGAGTTTTGGAATTTTCAAAGACAATGATCCCACACTGGATCCTTCTTCCTCTAGGTCATTACTTGCCCACCATTCTCGTCCTCTGGTGGACCATCAGTATCTCTTGTGACATGCAACCAATTGGATGCTGTCGTGATCACGTGGCCTGCTAAGTGGCAAGTTGCAAATGAGCCGCCAGCAGTGGTCAGCAGTTACACTTTGTATGTTAATGGTGATCCGTTTGAGGTAGAGGTGAGTGGTGTTAAGAGCGCTTTCTTGTTTATTTTTGGACTGAACCTGCTGTAGTTGTTCAGTTGTAATTGTAAGCTTAGTTTAATGATTCTGGTAAATTACACTCCTGCCGATGTCAAATACAAAAGTGGTCAGTTCGTTGTTGTGTCGTCCTGGAAAGACCGTAGATGAGCGTAGAGAACAATGAAAAATCTTTCACCATATTTCTTAGAAAGTGTTAGCAATAATTTAGGGAACAACCCAGCCCTCCTTTACACTCCCACGTTCTTTGCAACCCTCTTTTAACGGTTCATGAATTTCAGGTTCTGCTGTTTACTAAGTATTTACTTCACAGGAAACCAATTGCCTCAAAGTGGAAAGAGTCTTTGCAATCGTATGTTTATTTCAACTCTAGATCGTTTCAGAGAAGGAAACCGAGTATCATCAAGTGCTCTTTGAAAGTTCACAGGAGAACCAGGACTATTGCGCTTGCGTTGCTGTTCATTTACAAGGTAACGTGTGCAGGAAGTCTGGCGGTATAGTTTTTGATATGGCATAAGTTGGCTCAAATTCATCACCCAATACCCGAAATATAAAAATAATCATGTGTTAAACCATTTTTGAAATTGTTTTTGTCAAATTTCTAAGGCCCCGTCCACAAAAATCTGGGTGTTTTTGAATCTGGAAATAAGGGGTTTTTGCGTCCACACTAGTGTATTCGAATCGAATTTGCCCATCCACAAGTATCCAGATTCACTCGAGTACCAGTAATCTGTAAATATTGTCAACAGAACATGCACAAAAGCAAATTATTTGTTCGAGTTTGGCGACAGTTCATTGCTTTGTACGCTGCTGCGTTCTTTCATTTTTTGGTTTTATTTTTGTTAGTATGTCGGAATCGTGAAGGAAATCGAAAAAAATATTTGTTACGTCATCGGATTAATAACATTTCGAATTCCACCACTCACGCACATCCAAGATCTTAGCGTATTCCAAAATTTCCACTCTGGAGATTAGATTCAAAAAGTTGCGGGATTGTATGCAGTATAACCGGATGCGTTTAGAACACGGCAACGAAGAAGTCACGGTTTCAAGAAATACGCGATTCGTGTGGACGGGGCCTAAAATGCAGCATTGTAAAGACAAATTGTATTTGGCCATCAATGGGTTATTAATATTTTCGTTACAAAGTACGTAACTGCTTCTCTTAACACATAAATCACAGATAGAGAAAAAAGATCTAGAAAAGCTTGAGTTAGAAAAAAACACCACGAGCATCAAGTTGCATATTGTCATTATGCTTCAAGGGCATCCAAAATAGATAGTCATTAGTATAACTAAGGATGGAGCGGAATGGGGTGTGTCCAAGCATTTGCAGCAAAAGTTTAAGGAGTTTCTTAACTCTTTAAGCAGAGTTAGTTAGTACCATAATGCAGGAATCCTCTTGTGTATCGCCTGTGAAGAGTAGTAAGTTTCCGATCTGCGAAAATTTGCTTTTACGTTGGTTTTGTTTTTAAACTGAATACTACACGGCACGTCGGTTACTTAATGGTGTTTATTTTTTTTTCTCATGCCTTTTCAGATCCTGATCAAGTGTTGTATTCGAACGAAGTGCAGTTTTTTCTTCCCTTGACAGAGGAGCTGCTGAACTTGCCTAGCAAAGAACTTCAAGATTCACAAAATGAAGATGCTACTGAAAACGACGAGTTTGACACACTAAAGGAACTATTGATCGTGGCAGAGCGTTTAGCGCCAGATTCTCGGCTCATGCCACATGCAGGACCTGCCGAAACCGAAAGAGTATCCGTTCTGTCACGTGTTAGCAAAATGAAGCCAATTCCAGAGAACCAGCCGTTAAACACGTTTTACCCGTCAAAGTCGCAGGACGCTGTCTTAGAAGATGATTCACAAGGAACTAAGGCCATCCAAGGGAGCAAAACTGAAGGATCCTCCAATCAAAGTCACTCCTTTGACAATGGACCAGGTAGTACAGACCAGAAAGAAGCGGAAGTTGGAAGTAGATATCCAGAAAATGTACCCCTCGTCTTTTATGCTGATAGCACGTTCCCCGGAATGGAAGGGATTTCTTTTCCAGGTAATGGAAATGAAGTTCTCAAACACGAGAGTGTTCCGGATGCTCAAGACGAATCTAAAGATGATGAACCTGAGGCTGGGGACGCAGAAATGCCGGTCGTTGGTGCACTCGTCAGATGTAAAGGAATAACTGATATTCCTTCACATTCTTCATCAGAGCTTGGACCAACGGACAGTACTGATTCGATGCATGCGTCCTTTGGTGGCAGTGATGGCGAATCTGATTTCAATCAAGGCGAAAACATAAACAAATTAGACACGGGTTTTGGTGAGGATCGGGCGCAAGGAGAGGTTGAGCTGCAGGATCGGTCAGGAACTAATCATACGTCGGAAACAGGCATGCACCAACAAGACTTGGTAGTGTCAAGCTCATCCGTCACTAATCCATTAAATGCAGCATGCGGCTTGGAAAGAAGTGAGGGAGGTTCTACGACGAAAAATGTATTTCACACTGATGAGCCTGGACAGGATGGAAAGAATGATGACGACACCTCTGAGAAAAGGGTTATGGAAAATGAGACTTTGCCTGAAAAGGACGCAGTCCATCGTAGCAATTGTGACCAATCGTTTACAGATAGGGTAACAGACAGTAATGAAAGAACGGAAACGGAAAAGAAGGACGTTAAAGGACAAAGTTTGAAGGATGACATTTGTGGAATGGATGCTTTAAAGAACACAAAAAATTGCCTGGCGGAAGAGAAGAACAGCACATTCGTTAATCCAAGTGATAAAAATACCTCGGTGGAAGATGCGGGGAAATCTGCAAAGGACAAAACAACTTTTCATGCAAACCATTTGAAAACAGAAACAAATATGCTCTCTTCAAAGAAAACAGAACCACTTTGCTTGCTCGTCGAAGGTAAGGCGAATCGATTCTTGGAGGTCTTATTTATTTATAGTTACTTAACTTAAATAACACGATGTGTTTTTGCTTGTCCTACTTGGAAGTTTTAAAAATGGAGTTCTAACGATTTGTTAAGTATGACTTGTTTAGTTTTTGCCTTACTTTGTTCTTAGAATAGAAGTGGTGTTAATAAGTACAGTTTTTATTCTCTGGTCAGTTACCTTTGTTTGGCTTTGTTTTTCTGACCTACCTGTTGGACTAACTTTCTACGTTAATATCCACAAATCTAACTAGTCTATGTTTGGTCCTGTTTTAAATTCGTCTTGGCCTTTCTTCCTAATTCTCAGATTGCATTTGCGTATCTGGTTTTCCTTTCACCCTTTCTAACTGGGCTGTTATACTTTCTCTGTTCTTATTTACAGGATGATTTGCTGGTTGTTCTGCTTTCTCGGAGGATGGTTTGTCTTACTGCAGTGGGCGCCTTTGCTCACAAAATGGAAACGTGCTGTTCCTTTCTCTTGTAAATTGTAACTCGTTTCTTATGATTGATGGTTTTGGTCATGATAGATCTTTCTTTTGGATCTTTATGCCTTTAGGGACTTTTACAGGCTTTCGGAAGTGACGTGAATAAAGTTTTAACTCAGGAATTGCAGTGGTGACTTTATGCATGAAGCTTGAGGATTTCTTTCACCGTGTTCACTTTGTTTTGTAGGTTTTGATTGTTCTCGTACTATATTTTTCTTACTTCCTTTTTTTTGAGTGGATTTCTAATGATAATGAATTGTGCTTCTTTTTCTTCTTTGTTTGAGTTATGTTGATTTGGATATTAAGGTAGTCTACGTGCTATTTACTTTTCCTGTTAAAAGCCAATGTTAAACCAGGCAAATATGTCATGACTGGATGTTTTCTGTTTAATAAAGGATATATTTTACTTCTTTGTTTGAGTTCTTTCGGTGTCTGAAGCTAACCGGATTTCTGGCTTTGGCTCTTAGAAAGTCTTTTATTATACTTTTTCTCTACTTAAGTTCTAATTTTGCGAACATGCTTAAACTTTTTTTCTTCAAAAACGTATATTGTGACTAATAAAAAACTAAAAAGATCGTCTGGTGAACAATCACGAGGGCGAGTAGTTTTATTAAAAAGACAATTACCTTTTTTTCTTGCGCGTTCTGCACTCCTCCACACAATGTACGAAGTTAGGTCACATTCCATTCGTCCGGCCTGTCTGGCCGAAAAGAACTGGTTCTGGCCCTGATTTTAAATAAGAGATCCAAGCAGCGCGCGTATATTTTTTCCATCACAGCTATCCAAATTCCAGTAATTTGGTACCTAGTTCTGTGTTATGCAGTGACAGCATTAAAAACGTAACTTCTCCAGGCTTTTTGGTTCTTTGCTCTTTGTTATACAATGACGGCAACATAGATGATGGTTGTCCTGGCTTTTTGGTCTTTTGTTCTGTGTTATACAATGACAGCATAACAATGGTGGGTTCTTCTGGCTCTTTGTAATTTTGCTGTGTGTTATACAATGAAATAAATGTAGACGTTGGTTCTCTTATCTCTGGGAGTTTGTTCTGTGTTGTACAATGACAGCAATACAGACGCGAGTTGTCCTGGCTTTTTGGTACTTTGTCCTGTATTGTACGACAACAGCAATATTGGCAAGGTTTGTCCTGGCTCTTTTATACCTTGTTCTGTGTTATACCATGACAGTAACATAAACGAGGGTTTTGCTGGCACTTTGGTACTTTGTTCTGTGTTGTGTAAAATAATCCTTTGTTGGAACTCTTAAACTTGTGTGTGTTAAGATTTAAAATGGTTGGTTGGTTGGTTAGGTTTAAGGTAAAATTGCTCTACGGAGACGCACCTAATACTGAAGTGCTGAAATGAAAGTTTTTGACCTTATTCAACCCTAAGGACAGTTTAGGTTACAATGTACTGAGTTGTGAGTATTTTTACTCTCCAAAGCTTTCGTCGGAGGAGTGATTGAAGGTGCAGTAGCCAAGATAAAAGTTGAAGAAGAATCCAGACTAAAGAACATTGAAAATCGGAAAGTCTTTCTGATTGGCGAAAATGTTGATGATGTTGGTGAAGACAATGGTAATGGTTATAATGAAAGTCATGATTTTGGCAGTGGTGAAGATGCTGTTACTTGTGCTGCTGATGATGTCAAAGCTTATTGTAGCAACGACAGTGATGAAGTTACTTGTTCAGGAAGGACAGGAGTTGTATACGTGGGTCACCTAATTTCAGAATCGGAAAAGCAAGAAGACGTCACTGAAGATGATGCAGAAGAGAGGATAGATTCTAATGCCACACAGGAAGTGCCGAATGTCTGTTCTAACAAACCGGAAGTTACCTTGGAGGAAAACAACTGTGTAGAATTTAAAGAGTCAAAAGACAACGAACTCTGTTTACCCGAAGAAGACAAAACTTTACACGAGCTTGAAACTGATTGTGCTGCAGAGACTGACTCTTCCCAGAGACGGGAGATAGTGCTTTCTTTGACTGCCAACTGTTGTCAGAGTAGCAGCGATGTAATGTCCCGAGACAGTGATATTTTGCAGTCGGACGAAAGTGTAGGTTCATCTATCGTCGAATCAACTGAAAACAGAGATTCAGTGAAACAGTTAGGAAGTACATCAAGTAACAACACACCAGCAGATGCAAGTGAAGAGGCATTGAAAAGCCAGCCTGAAGCTCGAGAGATGGAACGGGATTCGTCTACGAAGAACTTCTCCAAAGATTCAACAACATCAGTATATGCAGACGACCAAGTTTTGGTCAAACAAAAGAACACAAGAACTAAATCTGCAGCGAAGGAAAGAAAACGGAAAACAGAAGAAAAGAAAAGTTTAGCCCACAGCAGGAAGACTGAAAACATAAATCAAAAAAGGGCGAAGAAGCCCTCCGGAACTGTTGCTGAGGTGAAACGAGGTAAGGGCTTATCATCAATGGACAAAACCGTCTTCCATCGCCAGGATGCACAAGAACTGACCAATAGCAGCAAGGAGGATACTGTAGAGGTTCGGAAAGCTTCCGAAGTATCTTCAACGGAAGTTACGAGGTCCACTGAAGTAGAAGGTCTTCCCAAACCAAGAGTTGTGGTAAAGAGCACTACGAAGACTACTGTTGTCTTGGAATGGGAATGTGAGTCCCTGCCGCCTTCCGTACAGGAAACGTTACAGTACTCCGTGCTGGTCCTGGGAAACTCGTTTGAACAGTGTGTCAGCAGTCAAACAAGGTTAGTACATAGTAGTGATTGTCTTCCATGGCACTGCTATGCTGCAATTTCTTATACTATGTCTTACGCCTTCCTACCTTTTTCTAATTTCCTCTTTATTTTTAATTAATTAATTTATTTATTGAGCTTCCACTGTATATTAAGGCAATGTAAATAAAAGATTTATACAGTGAGGCCAAACTACAACAGGCCTAGAACCCTTCAAGGTAGACTGCCTGAAAATACATATATTGTAAAAAGAAAACTAACTTATTTTTTTTAAAATAAAAAATTGTTGCTTAAGTAAATCATCAAAGTTTTCGGCTAAAAACAACAACGGACGGACAATTTCCGTGGCAGTGATACATGGTTGTGGCATCTGCTACAAATACCTACGCAAGGTATACAGAGCTGGTAACACGGTTAAAATAACTGTTCTTGAAGCACAACGTTCTTGAGAAGTGGGGTTGCAAAATTAGGCCTGATGAGGTGCGACTCTTAACAAGTTTGGGGGAGATGTAGGCGGAAGTTCTGATGTCGTAGGCATTATTAAGCAGTTTATATAGAGTACAGAGATCTTTTTGTTCATGCCAGTATGATACAGGTAAAAGGTTGAGTTTCATAAGTCTGTCAGAATAACTAGTTATTCAATACGTACTTGGTGGCTCTCCTTTGTACTCTCTCAAGAGTCGCTATATCTTTATGGAGATAAGGTGAACGTTCAATAAGCTCTGCTTCCTCTCTTGACCTAACTGAGTAATATTTTTGATGTTTTGGTATATTCCATCTTAGGCCCAGTTCAAACGTCGCTTTTCTCGTGGGCCGAATACAATGCTAATGAATAAATTATGTTGTTCTACCTCGTTAACATTAGACTCGGCGCGTAAGAAATGCGACGTTTGAACCGCGGTTAAGAAATAGCCTGCTGGGAAACATGAACTGTGACCAAAACGAGGTCTGAACAAACTCGCTTTTGTAGTAACTGAACAAATGTCTTTTTGCCTTATTTTTGTTGCCAAACTCTGTTTACTAACTAATAAATAATAGTGCTTGTTGTTACATAGCTCCATAATTTCTCTGCTTTACTGTATTTCTGAGTGATCTTTATCTGAACATGTTACTTTATTAAATATGTAAACTTTCATATACATGGTAAAAAATCTCTTTTGTTGATGCCCTTCAACTAAACATGTTCTCCTCGAAGTTTCTGTTGCCATAGATTTGCTGAGACAAATCGCTTTAAAGTAAAATTGCCCCAGACATTCGGGTTCTGCATGAATTTTGGTGTCCTCGAAACTTGCTTTCCCTGAACTTTAATTTGTCGTAATCTTTTCTGAGTTATAATGTTCTATACAAAATTGAACGTAAACTGTTTATTGGCCCAATTTTGATGTCAGTCGTATATACCACTCACCACAGTGATTCTTTTGTTTATTAGCTTCAAGTACGAGTCTAGTCCAACCAAACACCTTTGGCCAAATAAGGTGGGTTTCTTCTTCAGTACCGTGTCTATCGTTATATCGTTTGTTCATGCACGTGTGTCGGCCTTAAAGCAATCCCTTGCCTATTATGTCAAATGTGTGTTATATTCGTTCATTTTGTATTGATCATGTAAGCGTTATAAACACTTGCTATGAGAAAGTTAATTTTCGCTTTTCAACAGCTACTATTTGGAACAAACTCTGAAAATTATAAAACGAGCCCTTCTCTCAACGTTTTTTTACAACTTTATTGGTTTACATTTCGCTATTACATATATTTTTCTCAAATTATCTATATTTACTTATCGTGAGCGTGTTATCTCAAGCCGTTACAAACATTTTTAAAACAAATTTTGAATCTTAATCTGGTAGTAAGTTGTCTTACTACCGTATTCGCTTCTAACGGTTTAGTATTATGGTACTATCAGTTTTTTGTTAGTCAATTGTATTTTGTTTGTTAAGCGTTTTTTATAGGATGCTCTAGATGCTCAGTTAACTACATAGTTATGATAAGCAATTACCATTTTACATGTCATTTCTATGTATATGGTTGTTATTAAATCATTTAACAAAAGTCACAGTTGTCTGTCGTTATTTCGAACTCGGTTTTCTAAAATTACTCCCTGTACCAAACAAAATACTTTTTTTCTTCCCATTATGTCTCAGTAACTTACTATGGGTAATATCGAGCTTGGTTGTCGCTAATATTTTGCTACCTCGATCCTGATCCAATTTTGCAACTAATTTACTTAGTGTTATATATATATGGTTGGCATCACGCAAATCCTTCGTTAATTTTCCAGACCGGCTTGGAGCAGCACTGCTGGAGAACACTGGACACAGTCGCTGAGATCGTAGGCCTAAGGCAAAGATACAGCTATAGGTGCGTTGCGGTCATCACACTGTCGTTACAAGTTCTTATAACTTTAAAAGAATAATAAGAAGAAGAATGATAATAATGATAATTAAAATAATAATAGCAATATTGATAATGACATTATAAAGGGTGGTCAACATTATCGTCATTGTACGATCACAATCATCATCGTTATTAGCATCACCGTCATCGTTATGTTCATCATGTTAATGCAATCAATAAAGTCAATACTAACAGCAATAGTCATTTCCCATACATACATCAGTGGAACTTGACAAATAATAAAACTAAAAACTTGACCAATACAAGACTCCATTATTAAGTCTGTTTATGACATTTGTCTTTAAAAATATTTACTTAACCACAGATCTCTAGCTGATTGTATTTTGATTACATACTAATCAGCGTAAGTTTTTGCTCCTTTCTAGAGTAGCTATTAAAACCAGTTCTACTGGCTACCTAAGGCAAGACATCTACAGTTTTTTCCTATACAAAATGCTGAGTCAGTACTTTTGTTTTTCGGAATCTGTTGCTAGCGCAGAAACAGTTACCGGCACCTATGAAAAGAAAAACTAATCTCAGTGTTAAATTAGTCAGCTCACTGAGAATAAAACTTCTACTCTCTAAGGATTGCTGTGATGGCGGAAGCATGTGACAAACACGTGTGTTCAGTCTCAGAGCCAATGCCCTTCACCATGCCCGGTCCACCCCGAACACCACATATTCACGTGATCAACTTGAAGGATCGAGAGGTAATGTGGCAAGTCAGCTTGTTTTTTACTTCACTTTATGTAAATTTAAGACAGGCTGTTGAAAGGGTTTCGGAGAGGGAATTTCTGTCACTTTAGCTTCTTTTGGTTCATTTTTTTCAAGCTTAACCCGATTATCGTGAAGACGAATCAGGTACTCTTTGACGCGTTGAACAGATACATGTAGGCTTAAATGTCGTTTAATTGGTTTGTGAGCTAGTGTTAGTGTGTGCCTTGTTATTATAATGTTGTCTGTTCATCAATTTTTCTTGTGTGTTTGTGCATGTTGTTTAAAAGCGTAAATTTTTGTACTTATGTGTTGTATGTATAGGGGCATACAGTTTAGGTGCACTTGCCTCATTTCTAGCAGGGTTTGTACGAATGGTGAAAACCTTGAAAATAATGAAAACTTGCAAAATAGTTTTCAAGGTGTAGAATATTGTAGTATTTTGTATTGGATCATGGATCGGTGGACACGGGAAATGTCAGACTCAGTTTACCCCTTACACGTTCAGCGACTATCATTTCCACTCCAGTCCTTCAAATCATCTAGTTCACGTTGTCAGCCATGTAATAATGTGGACGCATTTCAGGTGACTCTATCCTACAAGGCCCCTAACACGTTAGCGACTAAAACTTCCCCTCCAGCCCTCGTTCTTGCTTTCTGGTTACTTTATCAGCCATGGTTCCGTTTAAATTACTAATAATTTGGACGCATTTCAAGTGACTATATCTCTGAAGGCCTTTCATGATCTCCTTCTCGAAAAGCGAACCTAGACTGTGTTTAGAACGCCTTTATTCGTCGTGTAGCTAAACAAAGTTAAAAGTCCACAATTGAGGCGGCTGTAACCAATAAGTCCTATGGTTTCTTTACAGCTGACTTGCTTATGTTTATATAGCTAATGCAATAATGCAATAAATTCCTGTAAAGATAAAAGCATAAAAGGCAAATAAAATTTGTAATGTGTTGTGTTGTATTGTATTTTGTTGTATTCTATATATATAACTTATTAAACGGTTTTCTGTTTCATATGGGGATTTATTTTACGAGTCTGGCCGTATTTTGCGAGCCTTAAGGCGAGCACAGAAATACTTGACGAGTAAAAATAAATAACCATATTAAATAGAATACCGTTAAACAATGTATTTTCTAAATGGGTTTTATAATGCAAAACGTAATTTAAGAAAGAAAATCCAAAGCAACTTGAAAAAGTTACGCGCGCAGTTAAATGGCTTCCTTACTTGTTGTAAACAACTTCCGTATAGATAAAAGGCGAAGTGGCGTCAGCGGCTTTGGCTTCAACCAGTTTAGTGATCAAAAAACTTTCCCGTCGATTTCACTTGGAAATTGAAAAAAGCCATGATAAAAAGCGTTTCTTGAGCAATTAGACTGTCAGAGATTCTTCCGGCATCAAGCTACTACAACTATATATTTAGCGGCTTAAATGAAGAGGATTAGAAGCCCAAACTCTGTAGGGAAGGCGGCAATCCGAGCTCGTAAAGTTTGAAGAACTTGAAGCACATGATATCCAAGGTCGAGGAGATGCGCCAGAAGTTCAGCTAACTCTAAAAACGCTGTAAGTACTGACAATCAAGTACACAAAAAGTTTTGTCTTATGTTCGATGATTAAATAAGAGCCCGGGCAACAACGTTCTTACTCATTTCTTTACAGAAAACTTGCAGAAACAAACAAATTTCGATTCGCGCGAATGATGATATTTATTCAATATTGGAATCCAGAATCGATTCAAGAAGAATGTTGACAGGACAAGTGTCAAACGATTTCTCAAGCTTGAGGTGCGATAGCTTTGTCAATTTAAAAGGTTTTCAATGGTACTGGATAATTTTAAGGAAGCTCTTTCATTTTTGTTGATGTAAATGTTTAATAAATGTGCAGTTTGCAACCTCTGTCGATTGGTGCCCGTTTTGAAGTACATAATTCTGCATCTCTGCGTCGTGTTTGTGTATAATTTCGCTAACTCTGTTCTCGATTTGACTTGTTTTTCGTCCTGCTCTTTTCTCCATTTCTGGTCACAGTTCAGCCTGTTAAGAGCACGTGCCTACAAAAATCGAGCAAAATTTTAAAATTGTGGCCAATCTTCAAAACACATGTTTTGCTTGTATTTTGTTCCATGATAGGCCCGGTTGAGAATGTATTGAAACTGCAGTCCGTTTGTCAAAATATTATTTCGTTTTCGAGAAATACATAAAAAACCGTTCGACAGTTTCGGCGAGACGGCAAAGGCAAAAATACAACAACATTGCGGACTTCGTTCTTCAATACGGCAGCTCTCTCG
>JAOBRG010363605.1:0-12401 GCA_027574985.1 Umimayanthus nakama | reverse complement strand
CCCGGAACGAAAATCGAGAAATTTTGGGCTTACCACGAGAATAGTGTTGCTGTCTCGCTTCGCTCGACAGCAATTAATAAATTTAAGTCAATGTAAAAAATCCGTTGTAATTTGAGACTGTATTGTAAAAAATTAATACAAAAAAATTGCGAAAATTATCAAGCGTACTTTTATGGTGAAGCAAATAAGTCCTACAGGCAACAAAATTTGGAACATTCAGTTGAGCTTTACGTATCCAAACTTCCAACCAAAAATGAACATTGAAGGCATTCTGCACAAGGAAATGGCAGTCAAAATGAATTTGCCGGATACGATTTCATTCATAATGGCAAGTAAGTACACTTGTTAAGTAAAGTTAATAATAATAATAATAATAATAATAGTAGTAGTAATAATAATAATAAGTAATGATAATAGTAACAATAATAATACCTTCTTGTATTCCGGCCTTATTAAGACACCCTTGGTATTTAAATAATTTCAGTTGAAACTGTTTAAATACCAAGGGTAATCCTAATTAGGTCAACCAGAAGATAGTATTGTTGTTATTGTTGATGTTGTTGTTATTATTAATATTTATATTATTATTACTATTATTGTTATTATTATTAACGTTATTGTTATCTTTATCATTATTAAGGACGGTAAATACTCATCTACATACCACTTTTGTTTTCTGTTCCTGTATGAAGGAACTGAGCCCATCGTTCTCAGATTGTAGACGACTTATTTCTTTTCTTTTTTCTGCTATTTTCCGTTTAAGTTCTTCTATCTGTTTTAACGAATTTTCATTCAACGCTTGTCGAGATTGGTGCCTAAAGCGCAGACTCTGGTTCGTCATTTCCTCAGCTTTTAACTGAATACTCTCGAGGTCGAGGTTTTGGCAGCGAGACTTGATCTCTTTCTCCTCATTGCTCACCTCCTGTTCAACTTGTTCCAGTGCAGGTTCAAGGATTTCAAGTCTTGCCCTCACAGCAACTTGGAATGATATTTCTTCCAGATTGTCAACCTCGAGTTCCTCCCTCTGTAGCTCGCTCTTTGTCAACTCCTCCTCCACCTTCAAACGGTCTTCCCGCTCATTTTTCACGTACCTCCCAATGTGTTGTGTCGCCTCTCGAACCATATCGCACTTATCGGTTGCGAATAGTCGAGAGCGCTCTATTTCTGCCAGCAACATTTTGGTACTAGCCAGCCACGTTCGTGTCTGCTGCACGTCCTCAGTTTGTTCGGCGGTAAGGGAGAGCAGCTGGCTGTTCTCATTTTGCAGCTGTTTCAGCTGGTCTCTTACGATTCTGCATCTCTCTCTGACCGTGAGAGGGTGAAGGAGCCGGTTCAGAGTTCCGGTCCGGGCAAGTTCACCTCTTGTGCCCTGTGTGCAAAACAAATAAAAGTGTTTCAGGCCTCTACACGTTATCGCTTACCCCCTCAGTGCCCACTTCGGTTCAAGCTGAACATGACAATCTACAGCTAGTGTATCAGATTTTGACTAAAATGTTTTACCTTAAGCTTGAATCCTGGGCATAAATCACGACTGAAATCTTACGCTAGTCCCCAAACGATGTTAATAAGTTGCTTGTTTATGATATGGCTTTTCTTCTAGTTTGAAGTTGAAAGTATTCTAAATGAGTTTGTCGGAAGCTCGGTACGTATTTTTTTAAACAAAAAGCAGTTACACTTTTTTTTATTAAGAACACACTTAATAAGAACTTAATAAGTAGCAAAATGAGCGTAAAAAGAAAAAAATAGCAAAATGAGTGTGGCAAGCTGTCATCAAATAGAGCATCACACATTGAATAAATTACGTTACTTATTTTTTTAATACAAGTATACTCCCACTGTAACAACTACATGTACTGTCATTTGCTGTAAAATACACAAAATGTACAAAATTTACATGTGTTTATGTGTTTGAACTAAAAACTGGGCATACATAAACACCGGAAGGCCTTTCAAGTCGATTTAAACCTTGCAGTTAAGAACAAAATAAGAACAATTTGAGCCTCAAATTGTTGAAAAAATTAAGAACATTGAGCATGGGTAAAATTTTACTGGTTCTTAATTAAAAAAAAAGGGTACTCAGTGATATATCAGGTTCCCGCCGCAAAGTTTATGAAAATATGCACCAAGGCTAATACTTAAAAAAAGTAATAGCAATCAGCTTGCATGGTTAATTTCTTTTTGGTAAATAATCCAGAATAAAGTTAAAATCAAATCTTGATGAAAAGTTTTTTAAAACTTATATTGCCTGACCATTTTTTTCTGATTGGTCGTTCTACCGACATGGTAATGCAAAAAGCGCGCGAAAATTCCCGCGCGTTCGTCGTAATGGTTGGATTTCAGCTCAGCCAATCAGAACACAGTTCGAGCATGAATTTAGTTTTGCCTTGTGGCTTTGTTAGTTTTTTTTTTAACAAAAACTTGATGGGGTATAATGTAGTTACAAGTTGTTTGACTTCTTTTAGAAATGCTTTGGCGCTTGGAATCAAAACAGAAGGACGACAAGGTTTAGGGTGACAAGAAGAAATTAGACAGGCGTGTAAGAAATCGCCAGTTGGAAGTTGCGAGAGGCGCCGGTTGTCAGTTGAAAAGCCAGCTGCAAATGTACAAGGTTAGAAATTTTACAATTTCCTACCATATACTTAAACTGGTTTTATATAATTGTTCTGTATAGCAGTCAGTTTCATTCATCATCAGTTTTTTGTAATAGAAAAGCAGTTCTTAGTCTCTGATTAACTTCAATGTCCACCTCCTGGAAAGTTGATGTAACTTTGCGGAGTGGAACAATGGCCGGCTTATGCTCCCGTTTTGAGATACTGTACGTGCAGTTACAAAGGAAATCTTTACTTCTTCTTGAATGTGTTACATTGTTACCGAGTTTGTATATGCTATTACAGTTATTTTTTTTTATTTGGTGAATATTGGCCTTTAGATTATTAACCTCCATTCCTTCGCATGTAACGGGATATTCTGCCAGCACTTTTCATTTCGATTTCAAAGATTAAAAATGTTTTAAAATGTCTAACACTTAGTTCAGCATTTACAGTGTTTTCTTCTTTTGATACAGTCTACAAATTCCGACAGCATTTCCTTGAACGAGTGTTTCGGTGGACCAAGCAGGCAACATTTTAAAATTAATACATAATAGTCGCGAGCACTCAGATCCTTCTGACGGAAGAAATTATTTTTTAAAAAAATTTGGTATCTTCCAAGTCGTACAGGTCTTGTTTAATTGTGTTTACCAACAGCAATTCAAACTTACAAAAATGTTATAGGATTTTAAATTGGTTTTTACTTAAAGTAATACTTTGGACAGCTGTTTTTTAAAAATTTAAAATTTTTTGCATAGGTCAACTTGTTGTTTGATGTCTAGCCAAACATGGTGTTGTACAAACTGTTGTACTGTTGAGTTAGTTCAGTTGGAATATTTTTCTACTTTAGAATGACAACACTAAAACAAAATGTTTGGACTTTTTTCCACTTTAAAATGGTGAAACAACACAAAATATTTTTAGTTGACAAGGGCAGGTTTTATTGTTTCTGCTTTGTAATGTTGTTTTTTCCAGTCTTGCTAAGAACATCACTGCATTAGTGGAGACGATTTGTTGTTTTAAAAACTGTAAAATTATTCAAAATGCTCGTGTAACATCGCCTTATAGCTCTTCCGAATGTGGAAATGCAAAGGCAGCCCGTGATACTTGCACATATTTTACTTTACTGAACACCAAACTCTGCATATTGAAATTTTGGTTATCTGATCATTGGCTCTCTACTCACGGTATAAATCCTAGATACTGCCATTTGTCCAAATATGGAAACTGACAATTTTAACACGGAAATTTTTTCCTAAAAACGGCCGAAAATCGACTCGGTAGAAAATAGAATTTGAGATTTAATTTGAGCACCTCGTCCGCTATCTAGAAGCCCATATCCAACAAATGTTCGTGGAGTAACTGTTACTTAACAATTATTCCACGAAAACTTGTTGGCTCGTTATACCGTATACTTCTACGGTATAACAAGCCAGCCCGGTTACTAAACAACGAGGTGCAGTTGCAACTTGTCATATTTTCACTTTTGGTTAGCATGTGTTGGTGTAAAAAACAGTTTATGAATTATAGTATGTGCTGATGATCCTATGAATTTAAGAGCACCTTTAATTAAGAACATCCATTCTCAATTTCAAAATTAGGCGTCCTTGTGAGAAGTGTAGCCTAATTTCAACGTAAGTTATTTTTAAAAAGACTTCTCTTGTCAATAATGGTGTGGTTAATAATTTCAATTGTGAAAACCGCCAAACGAGGTACAAATGAAGCAAAACTAAAAGAAATAAGTGTTACGATACGAGATCCTTACCTAGGCTAGGTTTATACCGTATATAAAAACTAGAAGGTCTAGCCAGTCATACAACAAACTAAAAAAGCACAGATTTTGTTGTTTAGAGGGAATTGAGTGGCAGAATCCAATAGTTTATAATAGTTTTAAAACATTTGGTATGGTGAAAGCACCATTGATAACATTGGCGGATTTCTAAAAGAATCGGGGTTAACCGGTTATTGGTTTTCCCATGCCAAAATCTGAAGAAGCAAAGCAAATGCCGGCTAACCTTCGAGAGATCTCATAAGAACCGATTACTGCTGTATAGTATGGGTGTAGCGTGGCGAGACTGCTGCTGTTAGTAAGAGGAGCAAGCTTTATCAAATATGAAAAAGTCTTATAGTTTTATTGTTTTTTTCTTGTGGCGCGCTCTGCAAGCTATGTTTTCACTTGCATTGTTACATGTAAATAGTATCAATGTCAAGTCCGTAAATATTTTTCTAAATGAAAAGGATAAATGTATAAATATATCATTTACAAACACAAGTTACCTGAGGAGTGGACGATATCGCCTCCAGAGATACCTTGAGCTCATACATAGAAGTTGATCTTCGCTTTTCCATGTTTTGGGTTAACTGTAGTTAAAAAACAGAAAATTCTTTAATATCAAACAACTCTTTAACTCGAAATTAACAAAAACTGAAGTTACCGTGTAGGGGAATATTTCACTATTTCAGTATCAAACATCTCTTCAGCCCGAAATAAACAGAAAAGTTACTAGAGAAGTATTTATTGCATATTTTAGCGCTAAATCTTGGATTAGCATTACGGTGCAAAGAAAATTCTTCTTACCGCAAGTTGATCAACGAACACTTGGAGAGAGGACAAAAAAGCTTTCACAGTTATAGTTGTACGTAATTGTAGTTATTGACTTGTTTTCTACTGCTTTGTTGGACAGGATAAGCGACCTTCAACGTTTTAACTCTTGTTCAAAAAGTCAAAATGTATTGTGGAAAGTAATATTTTAAAGCCATTGTTACGTCAATGAGCGCGACCTTTGCGAACCTATCGCCGCTAATGATTGGCTGTCATCTGGAGGTGGCGCGCGCGGTACATTCTTTCACTTCTAACGGGATCTTTGATTTGCTGTCGTGATGAAATTCGATTTTGTAACTGGTTTTTGCCGGTTTTGCTGATCTTTTGTAGCCGCGCGCTTCATGTCAGTCATATAGTAGTTGTCAATCAAGTGTTGTCCAATCAAAAATAAGAACGCATAAATTCTTTAACAACCAAACCCTGCTGAACGATAACTGCGGGAAGTTTATACAAGATTAATAACGCGAGGGGCAGTTGTAGTATTGTACTCTAGCTACTTGAGTTCGACTTAAATTTGAGGCCTTGTGTGAGAGGATGCAACGTCGTATTTGCTGCAATTGTAGTTAATGTGTGGCTGCTTTAAGCTATTTAAACTGAGACGTCTAAAAGACCACGTACGACTCCCGGATATACGACTCTGCTAACACGATAAAATAATACTTCCAGTTGCAAATGCAAGGAACTCAAACTCTTATAGTTTTACTCACATTAAAACCCATTTACATTACAGAACAAAAGGCCAGGCAAGGATGACTATTTCGCAAGGGTGGATTAAACTGCCTTATCAGTCTTGACAATGCTTTTGAAAAAGGACAACGTCTGGATTTTCTCCTAAAACCCGAAAGTCATGGGCAAGGTAATCGCAGTTTATACGGCCGAAATCATCCTTGCCTTTTTACCCTTGCCAAAATTTGTCCTAGCCTAGCCGTCTCTTTCTATCCTGTAAATGGGATTTAAATTTTGCTGTAAACGGTACTAATATTGGTCTATTATGGCTCATAGAGCCATGCTATGAAATTCTCTTCATGAAATATAAAACTTACATCTATTTTAGCATCAAATACCAAAAATCTAAAATATTATTTGTTTATAATTAATATATTTATGTAATGATGAGAATGAAAAGCCGTGTCATGCAAGCATATAGCTATTAATTGATAAAAAGTTATTGATCAATTTCTCTTCAAAGATGGAAAATTGCTTTGCGCTGTCTTATACTAGCAGCCGGACGTGTCACTTATTTCAAATGTCAGTGATGTGTTCTCAGGTGCCATCAATCATTTTGGTCCGCAGTCGTTCGCGTGACTGCCCACGTGACTTTTCTCCTGCTTTCTCATTAAAAATGGCGGTGAGTGAGGAAAAAAGACGCCGTCACAAAGCAATTTTAAAATACTGATAAAATGCTTGAAGAACAGCAGAAACTTTTGCGTAAATTCTTATGAGGGCAAAATATTTTTGTAAATTCTACCCAAGGACTTTGGAAAATCGTTTTTTTAATACTTACCCATCGCTGCTGATGCTTTGTTTGGGAGACCATGAGGTCCAACTGTTGTCGTTGTGATTTCGCAGCTTCGTTTCATCATGAAGGATCGCTCAGGTCGATTATCTCAATAACATGGGGGTAATGGCTTTTTTCATTTATATTATAAGAGCATGACTGATCGGCATATTTTCGGCCAATCAAAAACCGCGTAACAAACTAAGCCAAAATAACCAATCAGAAATTGTTTCTTTTTTTCGTGAAAAATCAGCGGTGTTCTCTGCACTGCACAAGCGCAACGATAACTGTGTACAAGGATGTTAACATTTGTCTCTGACGCGGCTATGTCTAAATTTTTAGCCTTGATAGTTCCTTTTTAAACAGTCTAATTTGCTTGCATGATCTTGCTCTTTTCCTTCTATACATTGTAACTAATGTACTGTGTGAATTTGTATAGTATATAAATGGTCATGAACGGCTGAACATAAAAAAGTCACACGTGTATAAGTTCCTTGTCCCGGACAGGACCAAAAAATGGCCACTTATACGTAGTTTATCCTAGGGAAAGCTGGATTTTTTTGGTTGGGACAACTTGTAATCAAACTTGTATGCATTATGTATAATAACTCTCACTCAGTCAGAATATGCGAAAAAACAATGTATGAACGTAAAACTATACATCTTTTAGGATGAATTTTGGTGCGTTAATCAACATTTTGTTTGATTTACAGTTTCTTTCATAGGTTTGAAGATACTCATGAACTTGTAGAGATATCTCCAACGCAGATTACTGAGTGCCCCAAACAACAGTGTAGACTGCAGTATAGTTGCGTTTATCATGTTACTGATTTCAGTTCATACATTTAATAGAACACTCGTCTCTGCTTCAGATTTATTATATTCTTATGAAAACTACAATAAAAACACAAACTTCCGAGCTAGATATTTATTGCAGTTAAGTTTAAAGTTGAGCAACGATTGAAACGGAGAGCAATTAGTTCATTTTGGTCATGCTACCGTAATGTAGTGCCCTGGTTATTAAATCTTGTTCACCCTCGATGGACATGTTGCTGTGGTGCGCGTAATGGGTCAGATGAGAACGAGAGTTGGCAAGAGTCGCCCAAGAAATGTTTAAAACTTTTATCATGTTCAAAGTAGAAGAGATCCAGTGCTAAACATGGCGCATGGTAGAATAGCGCAATTAAATGACGTGTCAAAGTTGAAAGAGTGCTGGCAGTCAAACAAGTATGAGAGTTGAGCAAGAGTTGAGTTCAACCGTTATGCATGGGTCAAACAAGGATGAGAGCCGTCTAAGAGAGTTAGAAATGGTCGCCCCGGATTATTTTATTATGCTGGTTTTAGGTTAATGAGATCTGTGCTTAACATGGCGTACGGTAAAAAGAGGTGCATACCTCAAGAACTGGGACCAAACATATAATGTTGACATGATAGGCTATGCAAGTTCTGACGAAAGGCAAACTCTCGAAACGTCAGTATACACTTTAAATCCCACAGACGAAAAACAAACGATATCGACCTGTTCTTGATCAAATCCGTATTCATGCAAGTTCCAACAACACAAGGGCACAGTGCCCAACTTAACAGACTGACAGATAGAGGAGGAGGAAACTGTATGAGCGCCGCAGGCGAAAGCCGTTAGGGGGGTGTGGGGGTGATGCCGAGACAATTTTGAAAACTGACAGCCTTAAACACGAGGTTCCGGTATAAAAGGCCAAGCCCCTCCTTTTTTCACGCCTCAAAGCTTCCTTATTTAAAACCAAAATTTGCAACCACGAACACTGCAAATGCAATGTGAACAATTCCTTTATTGTATTTACTGTTTTTGTAAGAAAGCATTAACTATAATTATGCAGGCTTCAAGTTACCAAAATAAAAGCGTCATCAATGCACTTGTCTGGTAGACAAGTATAGTGCAGTATATCGGTACCTCTTAAAAGTAGAATAACGCGTGTACCACCCTTTTGACGTCAGAAAATATCATAATTTAAACCCACTACTAAGATAAACTGGTGCCAAAAATCTGGAATATAGAACTCGAACTCTTAACCCCACTTTGGCAGGCCGTTGTTAAGCAACAGCGACAGTGACGTCATTGAAGTGTGCCAATAATCAATGTGCGCGTCGATCTACGTCGTGTGTGTGTATCGCCAAGCAACACCGTTTAAACGCGACTTTGGTGCAATACTGAGAACCAATGAAATTGATCAGTTTTCGCATTTTGGTAGGGGTTTTCTCCTTTTACCAAAATTCGAGTTTTTTCAGGGTAGGGTCGATAGCTTCGCTGAAACATAGAATAACGCGTTGATAATAAAATAACGTTACAATTAAAAACTTGGCCTTTCAAAATATAGGTAGTATTTTGGACGAAACCCTTTACAAAATCACGAACCAGAGCCCAAATTGGCTGGAAATGCAAGGTAACGGCTAACATGACGTCACTGAAAACAAAGTGGAAGTAACGTACGAGTTTTTAAAGCTAAGTCATATGCGTGACCTTAAGTAAATATGTTCAAAACGTTTAACTTTTGCACTTGCAGCTTATCAAGATTTTGTTATGTTTTCAGTATCAATAAAAAGAAGTCCATTCGTTTTGCGAACAGGACTTTGATGTTCAACTGGTTCAAGACTCTTTAACAATAATAATAATAATCATAATAATAATCATAATAACAATAATAATGTTCAGTATTTGATTGAGACTTATACTTGCGCTCATCACGTTCAATTACTTTCTGGCATGGTTATTAGAATAGCCAGAACATGCATTATTTAAATGTTACTATATAACATTTTGTTACGAATGTCTAGTTTCTTTGGTCTTTGCTCTTAGCAAAGTTCTTGGCATGTTTATTACGTATCTGTCGGTATTACTGCGTTCCAAGACTGACTCCAATACCAACCGTTAGTTAGTGCTGTAGGCCGCATGGCGTATAACAAGAAATCTTTGGAACTGGTTGACATCACCGATGCTTCAGACCTTGACGCTTTCTTGTGAATTAAAATGGATTTACACTCATGTGACCGAAGTCGTGCAGAAGTCCTTGAAAGGTTGTCACTGTATTATCAAACGAACTGCATGCTAAGTGGCACTGCCGTGTTGGACACTCTCATTTGATTTCCTTAACTTCTTCCATCCCCATTTTTTGAAAAGTTCCTAAAAGTTGAGTCTACCTCACTATTGACAAACGGCTAAAACTTAACTGTGTCGGACTGTCGACAAAAAACTTATTTTTTGCTAAAAGCTAACATTGTACTACTGTTAAGTACTGCCCAATTCAGATCCTTCTAAAAACTTAAAACAACAGCGTATGGTTTGTGAAAGAACTCCTGCGTTCAAATTGAAGCGAGCTGCAGCTCACATACATATTGACATCTTCAACATCGCAACTAGGGTGCTAGCAATAGCAACAACAATATTGGCAGAGAGGACATGGCCACGGCCTGTACCTGTAACACAACCAAGAGAAAGTTAGTTTGACTCTAAGAGAGAGAGAGAGAGAGAGAGAGAGAGAGAGAGGGGGGGGGGAGGGATTTGTTCAGAAAGAATGACATTGGCCACGCTTCCTGTTATCTCACTAGTTCTACTACTGACTGTTTCTAGACAGTATGCAGTTTGATAAACTAGTCGAGATTTAAACTACCTAATAAATAATTTAAACATACAGAAAGATTATCAAATTAAAAAGATTAATAATTTAAATTAGAAAAAAGTATAAACATACTAAACAAAAAATAAATAAGTAAATAAAAGAAATAGAAAGAAAAACTGTGCAACTACAAAACAAAAACAAAAAGACTTATACAGACTTGCATATAAGAAAAAGAAAAGTTATAAACTTCTGAAATCCTATGCTACATCGGCCGGCTAAAGATGTCAGCGTCATGAAGAAGGTTTTAGCTACAGTTTAATTAAAAGAACATTTAAATATAACACGTAAAATGGTGATCACTTGTTGATGAATATTAGAGACAATATATTTCAGAGATCAATCACATACAAAAATTATATATTTGGTACTTAGTTATATTATCAAATTCTCGGGAAAAAAAACCCAAGATGATACTGTCATGCTAAAACAAACTCCAAACTTTACAACTGAGAGAGAGAGAATAACTAGATATCTTGTTGCAACGGACTACAAACCTAATGCATCAGCAGAGACAACGTATTGCTCCTCGGCTGGTTCGCTTTCTCCCGCGCTGTTAATCGCAAACACTTGGAATCGGTACGTAACGCCTGGTTTCAGTCCTCTCACTGTGTACTGAGTCTCGGTCAGACCCGGGACGGTTGTTCCTTTCCCCTGGTCCTTGCCAGCCTTGACCTCTGTGTAGACCACGCGGTACTGCAGGTTCGCGTCACCTCCGTCATTAGCAGGTCTTCTCCATTTCAGGACCATAGATGTGCTTTGCAACCTTTTTTCAATGGGTGAGGTTATAGATGGACGATGCGGTGCGCCTGAAAGTAAAACACTGTAATGGTTAGCTGGAGTGTCCAACAACATCATTGCCATCACTATCATTACCACTACTAGTACCATCGTCATAACCTTCATCACCATGTGCACCACCAAATGGATCATCGTCATCATTACCACCACCATCATCACCATCACCATTACCTTCTCCATAACTACTACCACCATCATTTCAAGCATTCAAGTAGCTACTAGCTTTTTAACTTATGAACTACTTATTCAGTTATTCGTTCGCATCATGTTTATCTTGACTCAACTTATAGTCGTGGACACACTTATACACCAGGCTTGTCATCACCTATATATTCACTTCTTGACTACCACAATCATCATCATCATCATCGTCGTCATCAGTACCACCACCATCATCATTATTATCATCATCTTTACCACAACTTAAGAAATGGTCCATGCTTGGCGTGCGTCTATCGAGTTATGGATGCACGCGGGAAGTTGGGAGAGCACTCAAGAAGCGTTTGAGTGGCACGAGGCGAAGCCGAGTGCTTCTCTAGCTTCTCGAGTGCTCACTCAACTTCCCAAGTGCATCCATAACTCAATAGATGCACAGCTAAAGCATGGACCATTTCTTTTAGAACATTGCCACTTTAAACGAAAACTGATAAAACACAGAATTCTCCTAAACTATTCTGAGCGTTTTGATTGGTTGAATGCAATCACGCGATTTGATAGACGCACGGGCGTTTAGATGTACGCTCGCGCCATACAAAAAGCGCGCGAAATATTGACAGCTATGTTCTAATACTACTTACATCATCATTACCACCACCAGCACACCAACATCATCATCGTCATAACCTTCTTCATAGTTAAGATTATCATTACCACCACAAGCATCACCATCACTTGCATCATCATCTTCACATTCATTACCTTCTCCATAATTATATCACTAAGCATTAAAGTAGCCATTAGCTTGTTGACTTATAATTTACTTATTAAGATATTCGTTCGCATCATGACTATCTAATTGACTCAACTTATAATCATGCACATACTTATGCACAAGGCTTGTTATCGCCTCTGTTATCAATATTTTTCAATTCACTGGTAGTTCTTAGTGACAGCTTGAATCAAACTTTCGTTAAACACAGTTCAAACGTTTAGTTTTTGCATTTAGTACACAGGAACACGGAGTATGTTTTTAAAATTATAAAGAGTTAGTAAGAAAAAGTGTCTTGCGCCCCCCAATATTGAGTCACTAACGGTGTCCCCCG
>JAOBRG010363594.1:0-12402 GCA_027574985.1 Umimayanthus nakama | reverse complement strand
AAATAATTCACTCACAAAGTTTTATGCCTGGGATAAAAAGGGAAATACTATTTTGAGGGGGTCAAAGTTGACCCAAAATTCAGCGAAATTTGAGCTGTTTTAGGGCAAATTTTGTGGTAGCTGTTATTTCAGAAACGA
Organism: Umimayanthus nakama; assembly: GCA_027574985.1. NCBI lineage: Eukaryota > Metazoa > Cnidaria > Anthozoa > Zoantharia > Parazoanthidae > Umimayanthus > Umimayanthus nakama. The sequence continues at coordinate 12,264 of JAOBRG010363594.1, read as the reverse complement.
AAAATTTAAAAAAGCCACAAATGTTGCCATTTGTTATCGTTTCGGATAGCTTTCAAAATCCTAAAAGGTGGAGGAAATCGGCCGACCCCGATCTTTTGGCTCTGCCCGGTTTTCTCTGACAGTGACACTTAAGGGAAATTGGAAGCCAAAAAGATGTGCGAGTTCAGAGAGCTAAGGTGAGTTTTAAACAAATCGAGTTTCGGCCCCAGAGTAAGCCTACAGTACACGGTGGTACACAGTTTTTTCTTTATGAGAACAAACTTTGTAAGAACACACAGGCTGAGATTTGGCTACACTTTTAAGCAAATGTACGCGAAATACTAAAAACAATCCCAGGCTAAGCCCAAATTTATTGATAAAAGAAAAAGCGTGTAATCCGGGACAAAGATATTTCATCAAATTTCCGTTGGCAATAACAATAAGTAATCACAGCTTGGAATTACAAAGTTTCAAAAATGATTTAGCAAAAAAATAAAGATAAGAAGAAACATTTTTACGATTTTTCTTCTGATTGTTCAGTTGTATTTCTATTATAGGCAAATGCGAAGTCTCAAGTAACGTGTTCCGACGATGATTACTCTTACTAAAATCATCAACATTTTCTTCTTAACTTGGCGGCCCAAAAAATACCCCGAAGTGTTACTGTTAGTTTCATTTTTACCGCTTGTGAGTGGATGAAGACTGATATAAAGTTGAAAAAGACTCACCGCTAGTGCTTTTATGGTTGATCTTCGCCCAACGTTAGTTTTTGTTTCATTAGATATCTCTCCGTGAATGTTTAATTATGACGTTATACACTGAAACAAACCGACTCATAAATATAATTTGTTACCATATGAACAGTATTCGAGTCGCAAGCACTCCCGGTGTGAATAAACTAAAATTGATTGGACATATTTACAACCACAAGTTCTGAAGAAGTCATTTTATAAAATGACATAAAAGGATTTCTTCCAGAAACTTAACGCTAACTGGTTTAACATTAGGCCAACCAACACAACATCTGTGGTCCTGGTCACACAGACCCTGAAAAAAGTGGATTGGACGGTTGGAACCTAATATTTTATTCTATTATTTTTTTAAACTTTCATAATAACAATAATAATAAAAATGATATAATAATAATGACTTTATTGTAGAATCCAATAATCGAGCTGTGGCTGTTCCTCTACAATTTTAAAATTATGTGTACAACACTATGTTAAGTATACCCCCACTCCCTTCCCTATCGCCTTGCTCCTATACCCTCCCTTTTTCCAGTTATTACAACATTTAAAATCATTTCAACAAACACCCTTTTTCGCAATAAGAATAATTTTATAAGAACAACAAGGCTCAAGTTTGCTAACAAGTCAGTAAGAACAAGCTAAGAACAATTGAATTGAAGCTCTGCTTCAAATGCAAATGAAATTGCAAGCTTTTATTAAAAAACAGTGCATCACGTCTTTACTTCTAGCGTTTCACTGGAGGTCTTTTTAGCCTGCAGCTGTTAGAAAAAATGAATTAGCCGAGAACTAACAAAATCAAATCTGTGCCGCATGTTTCTTATGACGCCATATGTTGTGTTTTTCAGTAAAAACTTTCAGCTACACTTGCATTTCAAACCGAGCCTCTCAGCTTGTTCTTAAGTTTTGGGCAAATTTGAGCCTCGTTGCTCTTATAAGATTGTTCTTATAAGAAAAGCGTGTAGTTTCTTACTTCCTTCCTCTAGCAAGTGCATTGGTGAACATTTGACTTCAACCGTCACCCTAGAAAGCATGGTCGCTTCCCTCTTGATCCAAGCTTCTTGAAATTCACGCCTCCAACAAGGCTGAATTTTACCACCACAGAACACGTGGGCTGTTTTTCCATTGACGTTATGTTGACAGATGGATAGATTCTACATTTCGTATGTTTCTGTCAGGTTTTATGTCAAAGAAAACACAGCAGATATTTAATTTCTAAAATATCTGGAAGGGAAGAAAGAAAAGTTACTTCAAGGGCAAAAGAAGTATGTTATAGATATATAGGGTGGGCGATTTGGCGCAAAAATTTTAGAGTGGGTCGAATAACCGGAACCACAGCTTTTATTTTCAGTTGTGTCTTGTTCATCACAAATATCGATACCGGACGACATTTTTTCAAACTTTTAATTACAACAGATCTTAATTTTTTTAAAACCTTTATGTGCTCTTTCTAAATCCTGTTCTTATTGTGTACTTTATTTAAACAGTTTTGAATAGTGATGTGAAAAATTGCAATTGGTGGCATCAAAATTAAAATTATTTCAAAGAAGTATAAGTTGCTATAGCAAAAACAGAAAAAAGGGTTTCGAATAATTTCGGCTCCTTGCTCGAAGGTCGACCTTGTTTGCAACAACTGGAAGACAATCATGCGTCATAGCAGTTCACTTGAGTAAGAAAACTATAATTCAACAACATCAACTTTTTATTCACCCTTAGAAATTAAAATTTACAGGTAACAAATAAGGAAAGTAAAGGCTCATGTAAACGGATGCAACATTGTTGAGCCCAACATGTCGCCTCTGTTTGCATGAAATCACAACAATGTTGGCACTTGTTGCGTATAGTTTGAAACCGGTCAAACCTTTAGGCTCATGCAAACGGACGCAATATTGTTGGCCAAAAACTCTCAAGAACACGCAACAAGGTTGTGATTTGTTGCCTCCATTTGCCGGCATGGGCCTTAACATGTGAAAAGGGCACCGGCTTCCTGTAATAATCTTGAATAACCGTTAAGAGTTAAAGAAGTAGAAAGCCGGACTTTGTAGAAACAATTTACAAGTTACATGATTTCGTTGGTTTTACAAAACATTTTATGCGTCGTAACATAATTTACGAGCTTACAAAATTTGTCGCCTCAAAATAAAGCAATCTAGAAGCCTTGAGATTAATTAAACTCTTCTAAGTTGTACTGGAATAAATCGGTCATGTCCCGCGAGGATAGGAGAAGATTAGAAAGCAAACACTTCTTCTACTCCACACATAAACTTTGACAGCACTCAAAAATGGTATTTTGAAGTTCTCGCCCGCGGACTCTGATGTTTTCGCCTGATATTATAAGCGAAAACTTTCCTCAGTGTTTTTTTCTACTTTTCTGCAAACTGTGGTTTTTGCGATGTTTTCACTATGCATGCGTACTGTAGAGGAAGTATTTGAGATGATACACCAAAAATGGAAAAATAATCATTTTTGACGTAAAGCATGGGTTTTGCTGAGGTTTAGTTCTGATGAAAATACAGAATAATCGGTTAAAATTATTAACCAAGACTAACTTATCTAAGGTAGCTATATGGATGGTTACTCTTCAATCTGTTGAAGGGTAAATCAATTGTGTTGTTATTGAAAACATAAGCAAGGTTTTCTTAGGTTTGGGGTCTGTATCAAGTATTATTCGGTTAACTAGTTTTGCAACCAGGTCCTAATCAAAAAGGGACTCAGTACTTTTCGAGAATTTTCTCGAATACTCTTTACGAAGTTTTGTAGGTTTTGAAGGCTTTGCTGTTTGTTTTCTGGTAGATTTTCGTAATAGACAACTAAAACGTTTTAACCCTATTCTGCCTGGGCTTTTTTGGAGTTCTTTAGCCTGTGGAGTGTGGAGGGGGCTTCAAAAGCCTCCCTCCCCCCTTCATAAATCCGAAAGTACTGACGCTACTGTCATGAAACTTGGAGGTTAAGTAGAACTTTATTACCTTGTTAATGTGAATAGGATACACCGCATTTTCCCTAAATTCAGTGTTTTAAGTTTTTTCTTCTTATTTTATGTGCAGAAGGCCAACACCACCAAAAACACTTGATTAAAAACACACGATTAATGTGTCAAACAGTAAACTTTAATTTTAACCCGTTCAAATCATATAAATGCCTTGTATTGCAAAGATACGTAGGATTTAGGGAAACGAGAACTCGAGAACGAGAAGTGGTGGAGGTGTCTTCGTTGCCAATTGTAGTCAACTTTGTGTATATTTTTATGGCTTATTCAAAACGGGTAGGGTCTTAAACTAACCAAGCAAGCAAAAATTCGGAAATGAAAAAGTTGCGAAAATCAAAATTAAAACATTATGACGTCATTCGCCAGATTTTGTATTTTGCCTTTTATATGCATGACGTCATCGATGATGTCAAAGATCGACCGAAAAAATCTGAGATAATTTTTTTCTTAAAACAATAGTGCTCAAGGTAACCAAAATACTTGATACCAAGCATCAAAATCCAATTTAGCGTAAAAAATAAAAATAAAACCAAAATTCAGTTAAACATACCTTCAAAATGATGTTTAATATTGCAAAGGAAAATTCATATTTTCAATTGTTACAATGTAAAGGTTTTGTTCACGAAGCTTAGTAAAAAGATGAATTCGGAAGACGGGGTGAGGTCAGCGTCTGAATTCTCGCGTACAGGTTTCTTGTTACTTGCTGCCATTTGGGATATATATGGGCGTCGTTTAATACATGTGCAAGTTGCAGCTGTAGAGATATGTCCAATATGGCGTCTCAAGATTCCAATTTTTTGCTTGGGACTTAGCCCCGTCTTCCGTTTTCATCTTTTTACTAAGCTTCTTGAACAAAATCTTTACATTGTAGCAATTGCAAATATGAGTTTTCCTTTGCAATATTAAACATCTTACATTTACTTCATCACGTCATTATATCAACATCCTTTTTTGTTTTTAAGTATCATTATTTGCCATAATATCTTTTTCTTTGTTATTTATGTGCAAATGTATTTTTCGTTTTACAAGTATAAAAGTAAACTAACCTCTGCCTGCCTCGACTAGCAACGCTATAAGCGGGCATAATAAAACTGTAAAATTATGTATTTTGGTAATAAAATGTTGTTGTTGTTGTTGTTGAAACAGTGTCAAGTCCAAGGGGAGTCACAGGCAAATATTTAACACTATGGAAGCCGGAGATAGGCGCGGGCCATTGGTATAGAAGATTTAGTGTAAAGTTCTGCCGTAATTAAATTCTGTCGTTTTAAAGTATGCTACATTTGTTATGGGATGGGGGATGGGGGTATTTGGATATTTCAAGGCTAATAATACGCTTTCATTTGCTCAGTAGGAACAGGAGTTCTCACAATACAACTGTCACAACAAACAGAAATTAAAAACATAACTGTATTTGTCGATGTTTATTATTACTAACTGATACAAATCCATCGATACCAGAGGTAACTAGAGGTCTTTATATGTCTCAATCCGTTATACTCAACCCACGGTTATGATAAAGAAATAAAAACACTGTTTCTTTACCTTAAAACTCGAAAAGAAAAAACAAACAAGCACTCTATTAAACTACAAAGAACTTAAAGTTTTTGTTTTTGGCCACAGGGAGAACAAAAATCTCGGAACTTAATCGTTAATCATGTTCTGATACTTTGAACTTTAGCTCTGAATATTACTATTATGGTGCTTTAAAAGTGTTAAAATTATATCATTCCAGTTTTAGATTCATAAAGTAAATCAGTAAAAAATGTAATTGTGAATATTGTGTACTTTTACCGCATAGAAGTAGACGCCAATATTTTCAGTATACTCTACAGTCAAAAGATTTTCTTTAGATCGATATATGTATGACTTAAAACTGAAAGCCTGGCTTAACATAGCCTTCAATTATGTAAACTTTATCTACAGCAATAAGTTGTCAGAGCAATGTGGTAGCCTCTATACGTTTTGTCATTGCAGTTAATCCGGCTCTATATACTTTATCCTGTTTGTGATAGTTGCATATTAAACTGTCAAACTTTAAACTTTCAAACTCAGTTATTCACGGAAGAATATGTAAAAAAGAAAACGTTTGGTATAGTCTAATTTGGTTTTTGCTTATAACTTCAAACATTTCGTAATTGCTTGTTACCAAGCACTTTAATGGTAGAACTTGCATATTTGGTAACCTAGTTCTCGTGCTCAATCACACTGTTTGTCAAGTTGAACACACACAGAATTGTAGAGTTCAGTGAACTCACGTCTAACAGTTCTTCTTCTTTCTTCTCCTAGCTGGCTTATAAATCGTTGTTTTCTTTTGGAAGAACGATATTTATAAAAACCGATTTTTTCACAGAATTAGTTGACAACGTATAGCCTCTTCCCTTGTGTGTCGCATCCCCGTTTTCATCTAAATCCTCGGTTTTCTCGTCAGGGTTGGTGTTTGGCAATTCTGCATGCAACTTGTAATATTTCACAGCTACCCGAAACGAATCTCGAATTTGCTTAGCATCTGCCCATGCTTCCCTTATCTCTTTTTCTTCACTGTCAGAAAGAAAGCGGCTGACAAGAGACTGCTTTTTGGCATAGATTCTCGGTAGTTTCAGTTTAACGTCTCGCCCTTTTACTTTTTCGCAATTATCTTTGTCATCTGCCTTCTTAACCCTTTCTCTATCAGCCATTTCATAATTTAACAGCGGCAGCTTTTTCTTGCTATCCAACAATACGGTTTCCATGCTGTCATTGTCAGAACAATCCGGTACATCCTTATTACGTGAACTAAGGATCCTCAGAGTGTTAAAAACTTTTCCGCTTGCGCTCAGAATATCTTTGGCTTTGCAGTTGCTCGAGTCACTGAGTATCTTGCCATTTCTAATACAGATTGTCCGGTTATATTTGTGATCCATTGCGTAACAAATCAGCACAAACGAAGATAATAGTCTTGATATCGAATACCTTTTCTGCTTTAACGGGGCCTTGAAATAACACAACATAATTCTATGGTTCTTTTATCAATTTGAATTTAGGTGTGCAATATTCTACATCATCTTAAGAAAGGCTAACTACATTTTCATGTAATTACTTCCGTACGGTAAAGCGCTAAAATTCGTCTTAAAACAGTAGATGGTGTCATTAAGTTAATGCTGGATCGATCAACAGCAATTATATATGCAAACTATAAAAAGGTTACAACAACAAACTGTGCAGCTATTTACAATTATAATGACAAGGTATCCAAATATTGGCTGGCTCAGGCAGCCGGGCAGAAAGTTTTTGTAACCGATACCATAATACCGCCGATTAAACACAGTTACAAAACATTATTCATTTTATCACGAATGGCCTCCGTTAGCAGGAAGAAGGAATGTGAATGTTGGTGAATGTGCAAGCTAGAAGTACACTGGATTTAGCTTTTGCCGCTGCATTATTAACGAAGCCGTCATGTGATGTTGCTAACAACTTGTAGCTGTTTTCCATATCAAGGAAAGGTGTCGGAAGGACGTGCTCGACACAAAATATAGACTGATAAACAGAGCCCACAAGCAAGGTTATTGTTTGAAATAAAATCGTAAATGGTGAGGAAAACGGCCAACAACTTGTTTTGATCAAGGGGTTAAACGTTTTCTGTCCTTAGCCGCGTTGGCATGAAACCCCTCATCTCAGTCTAATGAGAGCCTAAAAACAAGATAAAACGAATAGATTAAAAATTAAAATGAACATAAAAAATAAAGTTCAAATTATTTCCAAAACTCGTCTTCATAATGTCTGCAAAAACGTGCTTGAAATCGAAAACAAATCGAGCAATTAGATTTTTTAAGCTTTACTATTAGGGCGTTTAACCAAAATCAGCTACCAAGGCATAAATCAGCCTATTTCCGAGTCTAAATGGTCTTCTGTTTTAAATGTTGCTAGGGCGAAGCAAGTCCGAGAGCAACCTCAACGTCTCGTTGTTCAACAAAAATGATTTTTTTTGTACGTTTGTACTCCGTATGCTTTCCCAGAAAATTTTCAAATCTGAAAGTCTTAAAGGGCCATTCCCAGCATAGTTCAGGTCATTAGCTGTGTCAAAAAGGATCCGAAAGTTGATTGTTATTTTTTTTCTTAACTTTGACAAAAAGAGTATTGTCATCAGCTGTATTATATTTTCAATAATCAATAATTAGTGTCACAACTTTTAATGCTCCCAAAATACGATGCTAGTTACTTAGAAAGGACCAAAAGTACACAGTGTAGTTTTATCTTCTGTTCATTTTCGCTTCGCGAGTTTACAGTCAGCTCGCTGGCAAAAGATTCGTCATACATAATGTCTCAAAGCGTTAAGGTGTTAAATGAATCAGGGGGGGGGGGGCTCGGATGCGCCACTGAAGAAAACTAACCAATTCATTTATTACAAATTGTGCTGATTATGCGTTAGCAAAGTGTCTTGTCGAAAAATGGGTCAACGTATTAATGCCGCGTACTTGTTTGCTGCTTCTTTAACAAAATATTTTTTTATTAAATTGGATGTTGAAACTCAAAGAATTAAGGTTAATTAACAAAATCCCCCTTGGCCTTTTACGACCAAAGGGTTGGTGTCCTGATCGACTGTTGATAAAGTTAAAACTAACAAAACATTTTTTACTAAACTGGATGTTGAAACTCAAAGAATTAAATAAGCTTAATTTACAAAAACAAGCGTAATTAAAACTTGCATAATCAGTTTTGAACATAATATGGGTCTAATGTGAGCACTGGCACTAGTGAGCACAATCTGCTACTTTTGCGAGCACAATCTGTCAAAGCCCGTTTGTGACAAAGTATTGGAACTCTACCTGTCAGGTTACAACTACTATATTTAAATATCGATACATTTTGTGTAAAGTTGCCAAAGTTTTGCGGAGGCAATGCAATGTGCTTGAGCCCAGCTCCCGGCCCAAGACAATTTGCTGAAGACGACCGACTGGAGAACTGGGTACCATTTACTATTTTCAAAATGGCGGATGAGTATTTGTGAAATGTTCTCTCTGAAGTTTATTCTTGAGAACTGTTTATGCTGAGTTAATTCTTTCGGACTGTCGTGCGAAAGATTCTGAATGGAGGATATAGATGTGTTTTTTGCGGATCCAACACACATCGATCAGTCAGTGTACGATTTGTGGCTCCAGGGACTTTCAGGTGAGCTATCAGAGATCCCAATTGCCGGAGATGAATGAAGCGAAATAATGGTCAATAGTTCTGATCACGAAGCGTAGTGTAAAAGTTCCACTATAAAATAAAGACCTCGATAACTTGGTCACTAGACGAAAATAGGACAAGGTACTTAACCTCAAGTGGAACTGTAGGCAGACGTTAATCACTTAATGTAGAAAGCTCTAAGCTTTAAGTAAAGTTCTACCGGCAGACCTCTCAGTTTTGCTGTGAAACTCTTTTAGCAAAATCTCACGGTCCCACAGTAAGCCAAATCGAAAGTCTCATGTTTTAAAAAGCTTCTCACCGTTTTTCTCTCATACTAAAAATTGTTCGTAGTCCAAGCAATTCTCAGGAATAAAGCCAGCCACAAAAAAAAAAAAAAAAATTTAAGTTAATAAACATTATTTTCACTAACCAGATGACGTTGTATGAATGTTCTTAGTAACAAACAAACAAAGGTTGAAATTTGTACGGTGTGGGGTGATTTTTTGTTAGCCTGGTACATTTAGCTACCTGGGGGGGAGGGATGCAGAGGTCAGGCCGCCACACAGTGAAAATTAAACTCACAGTGTGATAAAGAAGATTTTAAAATATTAATGTAAATTACAACTTTATTTTGGATATTAAAACAGGTTACAGCTACAGATTTGGGGTTTAAATCATGAACCACAATTTTTTCATTGGTTGCATTGTGAACCAACCAACTTAATTTTGAAGCAATAACCAATCATGATAGCAGGACTTTTAGCATAAAAACTGAACATGGAGAACCTTTTACAACCTTGACGTCAGACCTCTCCAATGGACTGAGCATGTAATGAATAAGATTGAAACTTTTTTGACATGCTGATTTCTATTGTACAGTATGTGTTTCACAAGAATCATCTGAAGAGATGGAGTGTGATAAAAGGAAGAAGAAGAAGAAGTATATGTACTACAGTATATATTTTGCTAAACTGTAAGCACTTTTTTGTTTGAAAATCAGAGACGGACGCAACAAAAAGACGGCAAGCAAGCGGGTGTATGAATTATGCTGGTGCCTCACACAAGGCGATTATGAGTGATACACGAGACCAGTATCGGTTGTTCAACATGCTTGAGCACTTCCTCCAGTCTCCTCCCATGTTGGAGAAACAAATGTTACTCCAGATTGCTCCTGACATACAGCAACTCTTAATTGAAAAGTAAGTATTTACCTTCAATCCTGTCAACCCAAAATTTGTCAAGTTTTCATCATTTATAAGTATGTGACTGTACTCAATTATCTTCATAATATGATCGAGAGAAGTTTTTGATGTTGTTAGCTTTAATTAGTAGTTTAAATCTACTGGAAAATACATTACAAAATTGTATCTAAAACTAATGATGTAATATTAAACTAAATCCTGGACAACAGTGAAATGCATGTATTATCCAGTTCTTCACCAGTACACATATGGATAACCTTTAAAGTTTTTCTAAAGTTTTTTAGGGTCTTGTGAAAACAATTTGGGCAGTTTTTGAAAATTTCTGATATTTTCTAGTTTTTCACAAAAATCTTCTACTTGTACGAACATTTTTGTCAGTGTTGTGGAAAAAAGACAATTGACGATGTGCAGAATTAAAATATTAATTATAAGGAAAAAAAAAACTACCTAAAATTGGAATCCATTAACCAAACAAAATGTTCAAAACCTGCTATGTTTTTACACTAAGACCAGACTTTTTATATTCCTTGTTTTATATGTACTATTATTCTCTTAAAAGTTCAAATGTTTTTGGGGCTTACATACTGCACTAGAACAAGAGCAAAAACAAAGATAGTGTAAGTTGTATGAAGCCTTGCTCCTTGAATTTCTGGAGCCTTAGTTTTTGATGTCAGTGGGAGAAAAGCAAAGCCAAAAGCTAAGGGTGGTTGTGCTGGTTTTGTGAACTTGTGGTCTCAAGGGTGCTGCCAGCAAGTGTCCTTTTATTTTACTCCTCAAAATTGTATTAATATTATGCAGTTTTTGTGCCTTTAATACCTGGTTTCAAAAAGAAATGTTCAGAGAATTTTTTGTTAACAAAGTCAAATCTAAGTTAAGATTTTGTTGAGTTTGCTTTCATTTTCAAAAACAGTCAAAACAATATTTATTTTCAGGTTTTTTTGTAACACTGAAATGGTTGGTATTTTTAACCTTGAAATATAAAAGTCTTGCCCTATTAAAATACATTAATTTGGGGTAGTTTTCTGTAATGTTGTGTGCAGAAGTTGTGCCTCATTCAAGTTTCCAAACATGTTTTTTAGCTACTACATGTTTGACAAAGAAGTGGTCAGGGAGTTGCTGGGGAAAAAGTTGACTGGGAGACTCAGAAAAGACCTGGATGATGTTAGTGAAAAAACTGGAGTATCACTGAAGAGTTGCCGCAGGCAGGTGAGATGGCCCACAGACCCTCCTTTCTTCAGTGCAGTAAAATCCACATCTGCTACGTCCTGAGAACTTTTCCACATGTGTAGTTTTGAAAAATTAAACACTTTGAAAATAATGGAATACGCATCTCTTTTATGAATATTTAATGAAACATGGAAAAAAACCATGAGGAAAACACTTTTGTTTAGCGCTTCTAATAATAAACTATGCACAATGTTTCATGCGTGCATGCAGCAGTACAGTTAGGTAAAACTAACAGATCATTAAATACAATCAAAGCATGTGAAACTCTTTACTCTTAGTTTGACAACATCAAGAATGTTTTCCGAAGCATTGAGGAAACAGAAGGAGGAACCCTTGCCGACAATGTCAAGAAAAACTTCCTTGTGTCAGACTCTCTAGCAAGGTACATGTGTTTTCAAGTTTTGTACAAACGGTGTAAATTTATGGAATGATATACAACTGCCTGTAAAAGGCTGACTCAAAAAGAGAAAAGGAAATAGATACACAAACTAAGATAATCATTTCCTCATCCCCCTTTTTGAGGAAAAATCGTATACCGGGGGACTGGGTAGGAGTAAGTGTAGGAGGGTCCAGTTTCAGTCCAATGGAAAAACTTTTATTAGTATACAGGCATTCTGGAATTCCGCGCTGCCGCGATTTCGTGGCAATTCGCGGAATCTATGAAGAATCGCGGAATTGTGTTCGAATCGCGGAATTTTGTCTCGGGCAAGCCTTGTGGTACAATTTGCTGTCATGTATTTGCGTGAGACTTACTCCGTTTTAAAGTTTCCCTAACAGAAATGAGACGCTTTGATACTCCTTCCAACAGCATTTAAGAAATGATCGTTGAGGCGTTGCTCAATCTATTGACAAACTTTGTGTTTCAGTTTCAACCACGAAAAAGCATAAACAATAACTTTTGTTTTCGTGGTCTTTCAAATGATTAGTATCGGGTCTCTTGTTTTCTTGCTTTGATAAATCTAAATGTGAAAGCCTA
>JAOBRG010363583.1:0-12402 GCA_027574985.1 Umimayanthus nakama | reverse complement strand
TTCACCTCCACTTCGGTGAATAATTACTAGATATACCTATTCTGATGAACCAATCAGAGCGTGCGAAAAGTGCTATCCACCTGTTTGGTTAATACTAAATATAATTATTTGGTACAGGGACAGGGATGCTCCTTATTCCTCTTGAGGTCATTCCATCCAAATAGAACCTGCACTCAGGTTCTGGTAAGACTTTGTCCACAAGTAATTTAATATATGTAAACCCCAGAAAAAAAATTAAAAAGGGGGGTTTCCACACTACTTTTAGTGATAGCGGGGGCAGAAGACCACTCCTCTGGGGCTATATATTATTTTCGTTAATGAAAGCAGTGCAACGTAACTGTACTACCATCCTTCGGAGTGTCAAATAAAATGTTCGGAAATACGAACTGAAGCAGAAGCCCTCCTTCTCTGCAGGCCCTGCAATGTATTGGTACATGTAACGTGTTTACACTTACCAGTAAACCTGTTTCAACTGTCTTGCCACATTCCAGTTCTACCGACACCCATGGACTAGATTTGCTGTCTTCCTCCTAAAAAGATAATACCGGTAGTCTGTTATGCTTTGCAAGTTTCCTTTCACTTAAAACTAGAAATTGTCATTACGCATAGACTAGAGAATATATCATTGTACCAATTGTCTTTTTTGATTTGAACTAAAGTTAATATTTATAACTAAATCCTTATCCCTTTTAACAACTGAGCTAATTCATCTTGAATCAGATTTATCTTTTCCTTACAACATTGACACAAATTAAAATAAGTAAAACTAAGTAGAGAGTATTAATATAAGTAGGACTAAAAGCTATCCAATTTGAAAATAAAAATCTTCCAATTGTTTTTAAAAATGGAAAGTATGGATTCTGAATAGATTCAATCTGTTTCAGGGCTCAAAAAAGGCAATGGCTGCAAGTAGTTTAGGACCTTGAAAGCAACTTTTACCTCCACAATATTTATAGTTTAATTGACGAAATTGTTGTTTTCACTATTACATCAAAATTTTGGTCTGCAAATTAAATCAAAATATTTGCTTCAGAATATCACACACAAGATGAGGTTGAGTCTAGTTTTCTCAAAAAAAAGAACCATGCATGCTATAAATCATATATTCTAATTGACTGTCACACACCCGCATAAAGTATCATATATTATGTACTTTACTGCTTGAAAATAGCTAGCACAACTTTTGGGCTACGGAAACAGCCTATGAAATTAGGCAGCCACATTTTCTGAATGTTATTTTGAAACCTGGGTTTAGGAGAATTAAGTAAAAAATCATTGTTTTGGGCTGAAAAGGTTAATGAGATTCTTAGAGTTATTGAAACAAATATTTAGCAAAACATAATAGTATTTATAATTTATTGCTTACTATTTCTAAAGGAAGCTCTGGGAATCTTAGGTTCTTTACTCTTGTTCCATACAACACATGAATTCTTGGTTCAAGAATGCTGAGCTGTTTTGTTAAGGCTGCTGAAATGACAGAGTTCTCAATGATATAACCCATCTCACTAGCTGTATCCAGAGCTGCTGAAGCATCAAATGTAATTTGACCATCACCGCAAGCATCCCAAACCTGAAAGATAGAGCTTTTCTTCAGCATAAAACTACTCATTTGTTGCTAATTAGTACTCATGATTGACAGATCAGTTGTCTGAGCATCTTATCACCTGAGCTGAGTTTATTTGATGTCAATGTTACTGTAGCATACTTTGCAAGATCCTGGATTCGCCCCTAAATGTTATGAAATTAATGTAAATACTATTCATCAGTCTGTACTTATATATGAAACCCAAATGGAACTTGCAGTTATTGTACTGTAGAAAATATAAAACAATTATGTATTACGCAGTCATCAATGTTATCAAAATATATTACGCATCTGTACTTATATCTGTAACCCAAATTAAGTTTGTAACTAGTGTTCCATAGTAAATATTGATAATGTATATTAAGCAGTCATCAATGTTATCAAAATAATGTTAATACTATGCATTTTTACTCATATCTGCAACCCAAATCAAATTAATTTTGCAGTTATTGTCAGTAGTAGATCCTGACGGTGAAATAAAGTTGTATGTTACGTTATGAAAGCATACAAACCTGCAATCTTCTATAAGGCTTCAGTCGCATGTTGCGAATGTGGTCCCACACTCCGATGCCTTTAAAGGCAAAAGAAGTCTCACTAAACTCCTGAACTAAATGTATGCTACTTATTGTTGCATAAACAACATCAACATCAATGTGTTTCAAATTTGATATAATTGATTATTATAAATAATTGCCAAAATCAAGATATAAATAGCTTGTAAGAAGCAGTCATTTAAAGGCACAGTGTTCCAGCCAAAGCATGCAACATTGGGATACCAACATAAAAAAATTTAGATCATTGTTCTTTCATAAACGAAAGAAAAACTAACTGAGATTATTCGCTGTGAAAGGTCTCATTTTCTACAACCCAAAACAACAGTTTGCACGGATATATTTAATATGTAGGAGTATCACCTTTAGTATCAAACATCAATGTGAAGAACAAATTAATGTTTCAAACACTTTGTTATTAAAAAAGTAAAATGTAATATGAAAGTTCTGCAAAACAACTCATACAAACAAATGAAACTTCAAAACTGGATGTTGCTAATTTCAAAAGAAGAACTTAATTATGCAGTGACTGAAACTTATAATTTGATTCTTACTTTCTAATAGCTTTCTTGATCCTGGGGTAACTGAACTGACCCTGTTACTGTATTTCTTAGGCAGCTGTGAGGTTGAAATAGATGTCTTTGGTGTGGCTTCTAGAACCAAGATCTTCTTGTCTTTCAGAACCTCTTCAAAGCCTGTACCAAAAAATATGTACAACAACTACAGTTTTCCCCCAAACCATATCAACTGTTATTAGGGCACACTTATTGGCAAAGACTTCATAGTGTCAAATATTAAGTGTCAGTTACCTGTACATACACTGTTACTTACAGTGCTTGTGGTGAAAGAAGTGTGAATGACTACAACTTCTGTTCATTAATGTTAAAGGAAGTGCTGTCAAACTTAGTTATGATCAAACATAACAAACAAATGTCAATAAACACCATTGGTTGGTCAATCAAAATTGATTGTTAACCAAAAAAAGCAATATTATTTAACATACTGTAACTGTCCATATTACATTGATATCCATATAAATTAATCTATTCAAATAAATAGATGAAAAGCTGTCAAACACTGTCAGTTTTACACTGTGTATATAAAATCAAAAACTTTCTATGTTAACTGAAGTCTGACACACTGTGTGTGGTAGGTTGGCACAGTTGGTTAGATCTCTGACTGCCAACCAAAAGGTCCTGGGTTCAATTCCCAGCCTGGTTGAGGCTCAAACTTTTGGTGACCTTCTTTCGCCACAATGACCATGGACAGGGACATTAAGGCATTGGTCTATTCTCTCATCAATCTATTAGGGGACTTAAAAGAACCAACACACTTGTCGATAAGAGTAGGCTTGTACTGTGGTCCGTTACCTCCTCCCCTACACTGTATACTTTTGTTATTGGCATTAGCTAATATGGAAACAAGCCCTGTAAGGGACCAAAAGTCCTATTGCTTAACCTTCAATTAGCAAAACATCACCACAAATGTCAGAAATAAACACTTGTCCAATGCAAGAATGACATACTGAGTATTGACTTTTAACTTACTTTTCTAGAAAATTCCCTAAATTATCCTCAGGACTTCATTCATAATATATCACTTAACCACTGATTTATTGGTTTGGTTCTTGGAAAGACCCCAAAACAAAACAAATACTGTATCATGTGGAGACTATGAAGGTATAGACCCTTTTCATGATTATTGAGGCAATTGCTAACCTGGCATTAGGCACTCTCATCCCATTCCCCCAATACATGGCTGTGTTCAAGCAAAGTAAAAAAAATGAGCGCTGAATGTATGACTATGACCACCTGCTATGCAGGCTGCTCTGTCAGCGTCAGAGATGGAAAGAGCAAATGAAAGTTAGTAATTGCCAAAATTTATGGGATTTAATATTGAAAACTGTAACTGTAGTGAGGTTTTAAAAACATAAGTTACCCTGAAAATCTAAAAGCGATTGCATGGGATTTTTTGCACAGGATCGAGGCTCGGAGGGCATGGCATGCTCTCCCGATGCAAAACTCCGATACATTTTCTGTTAAATTTCCAGTTTTTGAAATTTTTACCAGTGCCGCAGTTTTCATAATTTAATCCCCAAATTTTCGTTACTAACTTTTACCTGCTCTTTCCATTTCTAACTCTTGCAGAGTGCTAACGTCAGCTTTTCAGTTGCCTAAAGAACCGTGACAAGGGTCTATGGGTATTTTCTAGTGTTGGAACCATAAATTCGCCATGACCAGCCAACTGGTACATACAGTAGTGTTCAGTGTTTTACTCATTCAGTAGGTTATTGTAACTCTGCTTAATTATTTAATATTTAATAAAATTATTATTCCTATTTTTATAAAATGGTACAAAGACTGTTTGTTTTTATCATTCTAGGCAATTGTCAAATATCAATATGGTATTGTCATGATGACACAAGGTTAGTTTGACATGACCATATAAATTTGCAGAGTGGAAATGTCCCATGTACTCTTCATAAAATTTAGTGGGTTATCTTTGGTTGCAAAAACAGCCAAAAGGAAAATGCAAACAGTGAAACACTGAACCAGTACCAACCTAGCGCACATGCTAAACTGCCGCCGACCATCCCTCCTCCTACAATAGTGACATCGTAGAAGTCTTTCGCATTTTTGCTTGTCGTAGAACATATTTGCCGTTGTTTCAACAAACTCAGCCATCTGGAAGTGGAAGGATGGACTGATCTTCTCAGTAACGACATAATTTTATTTTTCAGCTCCCGTCTGCATCTCAAAAAATGCCAGGCGCACAAGATTGGCCGCACTTTCTTCTATATTTGGAATGTCTTTGACCCAGCCTCTTCGCGCTTTGCACATTTCCAAGATGGCGGCAGCAGACAAGAATGTGGTGGGCCTTCTAAATGGCATTGCACGACGCAAGTATTTCTCCGAGAAAGAAATCACAGACGAATTTCTGCACCAAGAGCTGTTCCCTGAAATATCTCAGGACGATTTTGATGCACAATTGAAGAGATACGAAGCATTGTTGAAAAATATTGTGTCGGCGGATATGGATTTCAACCAACTGGAAGCATTTTTGACGTCCCAGACCAAGAAAAAAGAAGGAGCACTCACTCAGGAACAAGCTGCAGCTTTCATGAAATTCTGGAAGTTGCAGAAGGTAAAGATTCACGAAAGTCTTGTGCAGAAGTCATCGTGGAATAATCGGCTCAAAGACATGAGTTGGCGAATTGACGTGAAGACTCAAGCGCGCCACATTGAACAACTAAACGCACCAGTTGCGATCGTCGAAATGCAGTTGGAGAGCAGATCCGCCAGGGAAAACACAGTGGGTGTTAAAAATACAATTGTCAATAAATCTAGACTGCGAGTAGTCTCCTCTTTTCCTCCAGCAGATCGTCGAGATAGCGCGCAAAGTATGGAGCGAGGACAAAAATAAGCGAGAGGGGGGAGGGGAGAAGGGGACAAAAGGAGAGAAAAGAGGAGACTACAGACAACCTATTGTTTAAAAATCTGCGCGGCCGTTGGCGGCCGCAGTATTCTGATTGGCCAGTTTTGGCTTTTCCGTCAACAGCTCGTTAAATGCTGGCATCTAGAGTTTCTCCATTGTTATGACAGTGCGCTTTAAAATTGAAATCACAACAAAAATATGCAGATCGATCTCAAAAACCTTCCGCAGAAAAAATTGAGACCTCTTGCAGTCAAAAGAAAATTGATCCGCTGGATGCTTGGAATGCAACCAGAGCATAATCAGCTTCAGGGGCTCTTTCGTGGTCCAACAGGTTTCAGCAAAAGATAAATGCATACTGAATTAGATTTTCAGTTTGTTTGACCAAGTTCGCAGCACATTTTAGCAAGCTTGGGATTTCTGCAGTGTGGCTGAAACCTGCAGACACTCTGCTGCTGGAAAAGAACAAAGACATTGTGCATGTGACTTACCATGTTTCCAGTGTGCAGTTCGTCCACAACAACTGATTGTTCTTCTTCTATAATTTGAGAATAATGTCGCAGAGTTGTAAACACTACTCGAAAGTGACCCTCGCTCTTGCTGACATCTTTTATCAGCTGAATATCTGCATGTTTCAGCTATACCATAGAAATCCCAAGCCAGCTAAAATTTGTTACTTAGTCGGTTTACAGTTCTCTTCAACGGCAAGATGACAATGCAAAACTTTAAATATATATTTGGCTTTTGCCGAAACTCGTTGGAACAATGCAGAACACCGTGAAAGAGCCCCTGAAGCTGATTCTGCTCTGGTTCCGTATTAAGCATCAGTGGATCGATTTCTTATTGACTGCAAGAAGCCCCAATTTTTTCTGCAAAGGATTTCAATCGATCTCCTGGAGGAAAAGAGGAGACTACTCACAGTCTAAATAAATCAGTTGTTATGCTCAACCTTGTACCCAGGCTCTTACCTCTCCCGAGAGAAAGACCCTGGTTGGGTCGGGTCATGTGCCACCCGATAACATACAAAACAGTCGAATATGTGCATTTGTTTTGAGGTAAATATAATATTTCCAATTTACGCTAGGCTATACAAGGAGCAACTTCAGAATACCCGGCCACCATTGTTCTCAAATTGAATACAAGTCATCTCGCCCCAGAGTCATCTCGCCCCAAGTCATCTCACCCCACTTGATAGTCATCTCGCCCCAACTACAGTGCCATCTCGCCTCACTTACCACGGTCTCTCTACTCTATGGGTTTTCATCGAAATTTCATCTTCAGCTATGAATTTATTATCTTCAAACAGTATTGGAATGTTACTTCTTGCAGTGAAATCGATCAAGACCCCGAGTAATTTGGTTTGACATTTGTTCTTAGTCTAAAAATCTCTTCAACTGATACTCACATTAAATTTTACCGTTACTGAAATAATAACTTAAAAGAATGCTTCGATTCAGTTTGTTATGTTGTTGGCCTAGTTGTTGAATCGTTTTTTAGCTCAAGTATGCTTGTGTTGTATCGAAGTTTGATAGCCTAGTTTGCAAAGGTAATCGTAAATACACATCACTCATTGGAGTCACGCGCGCACACGATGCAAGCCAATGAAACCCAATGAAACACTATTTAATATTGTGATTGTCGAATATTTTTCTTGGATATCGTTTAAGATAGGCCAATCAGTTCAATAAAGAAAGTTACAATCATGCTACACATAACTGCGAACACAATTTGATAACTTTTTGACGCTCCGAATTCAAACAACAGACTCCGCTTTGAGCAACTTTGTGATACCACGCTGCGTGACCTAGTGCGTGCCTTTGAAATCTTCCATTTTTACTGCAACTCTTTTATCAAATCGTGTTCTCAAAAATAGCTCCTTTACTTTCCCAAGTAACTTCAAAATTATTCATTTTACAGTATAACAAATATCAATCGTTTCATTTTATAAACAAGTTTGTACGAGAAACACGGGAGTTTGAGCCACTACTCGAACGAGCGCAGACATCGAGTTTCGGCCCTCGACTCATATTTCGTCTACTTCTTGCACATTATTTGTATGCGATAATGTCATTTTCCCTGGATGAAGAAACACAACTTCAGAATCATTCATCATACAGTGCAACAAATATCAATCGTTTCATCTTATTAACGAGTTTGTGGAACGAGAGGCACGGGAGTTTATGTCATTACTCGAACGAGCGCAAATATCGAGTTTCGGCTCTCGACTCATATTTCGTCTACTTCTTGACAAGAACATGCTTGTTGCACATTATTTGTTCGATAATGTCGTTTTCCCTTGTTGTGGAATCATTGATTATATAGTATAACAAACAATTCATCTTACAAACAAGTATCTGGGGCGAGATGACTATCAAGTGGGGCGAGATGACTTGGGGCGAGATGACTCTGGGGCGAGATGACCAGATACCCTCAAATTAACTGCACACATGTTTCATTAGAACAAGGAATGTGCAGTAATAAATTAGCTTGAGTGGCCGGGTATTCTGAAGTTTAGCCCTATACAATATCAAGAATCAATCTTAAGCATGTCTCCCATGTTTTGTTACCACCTAGAATCTGAGTGGCATGTGACCAGACCCAACCAGGGTCCTTCTCTCGGGAGAGGAAAGAGCCTTGGAATGAGGTTGTTGTTATGCTATGGCAGGGGGAGAGGGAACCATGGTTCAAGGAGAAGTTGTATTCGAGCACAGGCAGCCCAAGCATGAGGGGATTCAGGGGAATGTGTCAGTAGATCTTAAGGAAAAACACACCAAAATAGTGTTAAGTTTATATATTGAATTCAGCAAAACCCTTTACCGAGAAGTGTGACTTGAGTCGTTGAGACCAGTGAATTTCATGAGGGTATGATATTCTTTGTTTTCTTTGATGATTTTTGCCAGTGTTAATTGGATTACCCAGAAAGATGCAGAGTAAGAACCATGAGATGCTTTAACTTTCCCACAACAGTAGTATGAAACCCTGTATTAAACCCAGGGAGGCACTCTCCAGAATACTATGTGGGTAGGGGTATGCCTTGCTGGCTTCACCAAACCTTTGTACCCAGTAGTACAAGACCAAGATTTGGTTAAAGTTTCGAGCATTGCTCCAGAGAAAACCTTGTCAGACAGGTAATAATCTACTTGAGCTACTGGGTTTTAAAAAATGGTTGGAATAAAAAGGGTTTTCTAATGTTGTAGTAGTTTGGGCAGGCTGGTGGAAAAAGTTGCACAGTTTATGACTACTCTCACAAATAAGTTGTCTTGCTTAGCTGTTAGTTTACATAACCTTTTTTTTCTTTTCAGGAGCAAGAAGTCCTGCAGTTTGAAATGGATGAAAAACAGCTCAACAGAATCATATCTAATATTGAAGAAATTGAAAAACAACTGGCTTCGTATTCGCAGTGAAACTGCCCTAAACAAGTACCATGCAAATACCGTAATTCCATGTGACTGCCTATTCATTTAGGCTTGCCTGTCTTCTTGAGGAAATGGCAGTGTGAAACTCAGACATTTTTAAGATATACTCATACTGTGCTTTTGAATGGTAATACAAAGACTTCAGAAGTTATGGGTCCCTGGGCTAATCAAAACAGACATGTCCTGTTTTGACAGAATAATTATGTATTGCAAGTATGATATTGTAGTTTTTGCTACATGTGATAACAGCAAAATTAGGATTAGTTATTTTTTTTAATTCTCAGTCAACATTATTTTCAAATAATTTATAACTGTAAAATAAGAGTTAAATTCTAGTGCACAACAGTTTCTGAAAAATTTACAAACCAGCTATTAAATAACAATTTTATTTGCTACTGATAGAGATACAGTGAACAATACACCAATTAACACAAAACAATCCAAAATACAGGTTAATGGATATAATCTGAAAATTCCTTGTAAATAGTTGTCTGAAGGTACAGAACATAAAAGTATACTGGCAAAACCACGAATTAAAAAAATACAGTTTGTAAGGTCTTGGTGATGCATAAAGTACATGATTCACATTATGAAAAAGTGCCAACTGGCATCAATTTATGATTACAAGGTCTTCTTGGCACAATATTTTGCAGGTTGAACTGGATTATTTGGGAATTACATAAAACAACCCCAGCAAGCTTATCAGCGTTTTAAAAATACTCTTTACATTTCCCACACAAAATGTTAAAATTTATACCGCATTTACAGCAATTTGTTTACAGTAAGATGAACAACAAAGTTCTCCCTGCATGTTTAGAATGAAACCCTAAAGACAGTTTATGAAATTCAGCAATATGTCATACGGCACATTTTGAGCTAACATGAATATGGATAAGATGTAGAATGGGGAAATTACAATTATATAGTATATGCAGTTCTAATTAAATAAAGTTTCCTATAACAAATTATTATATCCAACCTGGCTACCACTTTTTCAAGGTTTATTTAACTGTTCGAAGCTTCACAAGTAAAATTATTAATACTAACTGCCACAAAAAGTCTAGATATGATAAACTGAAGACACTCACAGATTAGCTAGTGAAAATGAAAACATTTTAAAATCCTCAAGGCTTGTGAACTATCAAACCAAGTTTATGATACCCCTGTATGTTTCAAGCATTGCAATAATCCTTGTGAAAATGTTTTGCCTGCAGTAGTATTTTTTGCACGACAAGGATGGAAGACAATACTTAGTACCTGGTTGTGATTTTGTAAGATTTTTGGTGTAGTCCAACTGAGACTAAAAAGGAACACAATAGTTATCACATTTACTGGTCATTGTTCTTGGGGTGGGGTGATGCCCGACTTTGTTTGAGCTTTTTTCAATAGAAACTGTGAACTGTCCAAAACCCACTGGTTCATGAAAAACTTGCGTAACCATACTGTTACCCAACCAATTTCTCTTCAGGCCCAACCCTGGCAGCAAAATAATGACCAATCCCTTAATTTTCTAGTTTGTAGACTAAAAAGGCTAAGTTATTGAATTTTATTCAATTTCCACCTTCCTTCAAGATTCAAAATAATTATGCTTTAAAGAGTACCAATTTGCAAAAATTACTAACAGTTTTCATTTATGTGCCACCTCAATTGGCTAAGCAACCAGCAAGGTGGAAGACTGCACAGATGTTCATTAACACAACTCTACAAATTCTTGGCAAACTGGATGACAGCATAGCTTCCATTTACCATCCAGTCTTTTTCTTGCTTCTCTAGCTGTTTATCCTGACCTGCTAGCAAACCAACCTGGACATCAGCCTTAAGTGTTCGAAGGGCACAAATGGGGGTAGGGCAAAACCCCCACAAGGCCTCTTTAAAGGGTGTGGTATGTGGCCATTTGCAATCCCCAACCAACTTCCTATAATTCAGATCTCCTTTAAAGAACACTAACTTGGCCTCTGACAAGTCCTTATACAGTTCCACATCCTGGGATTTCATTTGACTGTAATCATGTGGTAGTGACCAAAACTGATGTTCTTTTGTAACAAATGAGCCATCTTCAATGCGGCTCAGCCACTTGTGTCCAAGACGAGACACAGCTTTGTTTTCAGAGACTTTCATTTGGCCAAACATCCAGAGAAGGTCTTTCCTCAGTGTGTCTGAGACAAACCAGGGAATCTCCTTCAAGTGAAGTTGGACACATTCTGCCAACTTTGAGTTGAGAATGAACTCAGCCAAGCAAAGATCTGTAAACAGTTCAAATCCAGCATTATCCAGCACAAAGTCAACCCTTGCAGCAGCCCTTTGATCACAATCACCAAGTGTCTGCCAGATGTGCTGGGTGTCGTCAACAAGTATTCTGTTCTTTAGTTGTTTAATTTGTGAAACTAGCCCTGCCTCCTGTTGCTGGGTCTCCACATGAACTTCACCACTGGATATAGACAAATCACATTTGTTTCCCCATAGACTAAACTGTTGAAATAAAAAAAATTTAAGACACTCGGTGATAAAGTTACAAAAAATTTTAGACAATTACAGTATTTAGTTTTAATATTGCAAGTTTTAGATTGCATTTTGTGAAAATTGGTGATTTTGCACTCTAAAATACGGACCTTCCAACTCATTTGCCAGTTATACCCAAAAAATGGTTACATTTTCAGGTATCATAGTTTAAACACTAAATTTTGATATGTGAGCATTTAAACATTACTGTTGACATTTGGACTACATGTTTAGTTATCAAACTCGAAAAAGTTCAAACAATGAATATATATGTTGTTCTCAATGTATACTTGACTTGAATGTTTAGTAGTTAAACTGGCAACAATTTTGGGAAATCTGTCTTCAGTGCTCCAAGGAAATTTGGATTGTTATTAGGATTGATAGCCACTGAATTTTGTTAATATGGCATTTTCCTCTAAATCTATAGGTTTTAGGTATGAATGTCACTGTTTTTTATTGGTTTATTTCAAGTTTGAACCTGTCTGAAGGTGAAAAGTCTGAAATATATATTAAGTATTATTTTTTCCAGCCAGTAAACAAAGAAAGTTCACCTGCAAAAAGGTCTCAAAGTGTAGTTTTGTGTTGTTATCCAGCAGAAGAGATGTCTTGCTGTCAATAAACTCATTTGTGTACCGGGCCAGTGATGCAACAGACGATTCCATGGCAGTGTACGATCTCTGCTTCTGCTCCTCAAATGCATCAAACTGTTGATGATGGGAACTACAAAGAAGTAGAAACTGTCATTAGTAACAATTTACTATCATTGGTTCGTTACTGTAATAAAAATTACAGCTTTCTATTAGGGGGGGATCAGTTTAGTTGAGCACTGCATCAGTGAGGGCTGTGTATATGTTGTGGTTTAAATTTTTCTTTGGTTTAAAAATTTTCAAACCAGTTTATTTTTTTTAAACCAGTTTAA
>JAOBRG010363572.1:0-12403 GCA_027574985.1 Umimayanthus nakama | reverse complement strand
AGCTTATCCTTATGTCAACCCGTTTTCACGGTGACATAAGAGTCTTACGCTTCCGCTTGCGCTTCCGTTCCTTACGTTGCTCGTGAAAACCAGGCTTTAAAGTTTACAAGGAATGCGTGTTAAGATGGCAAAGATAACTTGTAAAAACTCCATTAATTTTGGACGCTTCAAACACTCTTTTATCGAAAACCTTTAAAAAATTATTAAAATTTTCAGTGAGAATGGCACTTTATCTGTTTTATTTTTAACTTGAGGACTAATTTTAAGTTTTGCAAAAGAGACTAAATTCACTGGTGATTCTCCTATTCTAAAGAAACTTGTTACTCGTGGTACCACGAGTCAAAGTTTGGGTTCCATTTCTTTTTTCTTTTTTTTCCCGCTTTTTGTCGCGCTTAGCGATTCGGTCCAGTGAATGCCATATTTGGGATTTGTCCCCGGTCCCACGCGGTCATTGCCCCTGGTAGTGATATGATAAGTCGGAACGCCCAAATTGTTTTTCCTTTTTTGCATCGCGCAGTTCTGTTTGTGAGAGTGGAGTTCGGATGAAGGAAGTAGTTTGTGTATTTTTCGACTTATTTGCCGTGTTTCTCAACAAGTTATTGTTTCCCTCGTTACATACAGTTTGCATACACATCGGTGCTTCAAGGGTAAAAATAACTGAGTGCAACTCACTTCAGTCTCCACTCGTATCACGAGTAAAAGCTTAATAAGCCTCTTGTTTTATATGTTTAGCTAAAAGCAGCTCTAAAACAGTGTAATAATGGGATTTCGTTTCTTATTCGAAATAGAAGTTTCTTCTGTACCACTACAACAAAACGACTTTGTACAACTTCTTTCGCTGATCTATCAATCAATTTTATCTTTACAAGTCTTTTAAAACTGATGTCATTACACAAAGATTAGTTTCCAAACACTTAGGTTTAAAGTCCGCATTCTCTGCACTGTCTAGCTCGGTCCATCTCCCTTCTCACATCCATGTGCGCACGATAGATCTGTGTGAGAAAAACAAATTTATTTAGCAAAAACAAAGCAAGCCTGCAGGGAGTCATGTACGCAATAATTGATACAGATTATCTAACCGGATGGTTCTTCAACTGTTTTGGCGTTATATGTTAGGTGTGTTTCATGAATTCAGTTAAGAAAAGTTATAGCATTGAGAGAAAACTATGAAATTTTGTTGAAAGGTGGTGACAAATATGTATCAACTTTTGAATTACTTTAGCTTATAGCGTGACTTGAAATCTTTTTAAAAAACCAGTTGAACAATACTCTACAACATTAAGATTAATTGGTCTAATTGAGAAGAGTAAGGATATAGTTTTTCATATCTTAAAGTTAACTTTACAATGTGTGATTCTACGTAAATTCCCTTAGAATATGATATTAAACTACTAATTTTCTAAAATTTAAACGAAGAGTCTAGCTACAGTCAAGGATCATTGGTACATTACAAGCTGATACGGTTATCTGAGTGCAAAAGACAAGTGATTTGTTACAGGGAATAACATATATGTACACAATATAAACTGACTGCTTACATCGCCCCTCTGGTAAAATACGAGAAATCCCAGGATAAATGTGCGTGCTAGTTGAACACCATTTCCTGCAAAACTTTTACTCAAGGTTTAGTGAGTGTAATGAAGTAGACTAGAATAAGATTGAGTGAATGGCTTACAAAGAGAAAAAGGGCAAGGGCAGTAGTAGCTAGTAGTGTTAGTAATAGTACTAGTAACTGTAACAGTCGTTAGTTAAATTTGTAAAGTTACACAGCAATTAGAAAAAAAGACGACAACGAAATACATTAGAGTTAACGTTAAAGAAGTTGTAAATATGAAGGATCAGAGAACACACAATTTAAAAGGAGGAAGAACGAAACTCAGGAAAAGCGGACCAAAGAACAAATAACGCACACACAAGAAATAGAAAAGCTAGCTGCGAATAGCAAAAGGTTACTGAAAAATAAGAACAGTCATTGTATTACCATTCAACGTAAATTGTTTTTTAATGTAAATAATTTGGGTAGTTATTACCCACAAAACACGTCAGTGGATGGATTAAGCAGTGGTAAAAATAGAGTAAACTTAAGACGGAAAAGAGAGGCAGAAAAACACGACAAAAATGCGTAGAATATTAAAAGGAGAACATTCCGGCGAGCAAAGGACGACAGAGAACAAAGCGAGAGAACGAAATGGCAGCAAAAGAAGAAAGATACAGTTGCAACCTCAATCTATCCCAGGGCGTTTCCCTTGGTTATATGGTAGTAGGAGAAAACAGTAACAAAAGCTGGTGGGTTTTTGCCTTTTTTGAACTACATTTTGAACCGCTGTAGCCTGCTCATCGCCACGAAGTAATCACTTGTGTGTAAAAATATCCTGAAAATATTTTAGTGTTCATTATTTGTCATCCATTCTATTCTGGAATACGTGATGATCTTCAGATATAGTTTTCATACTTTTGTCAAGTGTTCTCATTGACATATTTGTTTCTCTGCCAGTTTTAATTTGAATCAGCAACATATAGAACAAACATTTCATAACTATTCACTTGCCGCTGGCATGCTGTACCATGGAGTCGGTTCCATCATTCTTAAAAATTTTAAACCTGAATTGTCGCTAATAAAGAATTTGTCAATAAAACTCACACTTTTAGTTGACATTCACCCTATGTGGAGTAAACGTATTCCATTTTAC
The DNA here is from genome assembly GCA_027574985.1 of Umimayanthus nakama. Lineage (NCBI taxonomy): Eukaryota > Metazoa > Cnidaria > Anthozoa > Zoantharia > Parazoanthidae > Umimayanthus > Umimayanthus nakama. The sequence goes on along the minus strand of JAOBRG010363572.1, from coordinate 9,713 downwards.
GCATCGTTAATGTCTTAACCTAGTGCAGCTATCGTTTCCCGAAACGAAAAGAGATCGATGACGATTGTTTTAGTTGTTGCTTACAGCGCGAAATATAGAATCAAATATCTGATCAAATATCAAAGTAGAAGCTGCCAAAATGGCCTTTCGTAAAACATCGTCGCACTGCCTACCCCTGTACTACTTACAACAAATATCTTGAAAATTTGAAATGCTTAAACACTTTAAAAGACTGAAAGGAATCATGAACACGCCAAGTTGTCTTGGTTGCAAAATTTAAACACATAATTTGGAGTTTTGAAGAGGGGTAAAAGAAGGCTTAACCAGCTAAACAGGAACCTTTTACTTTGCTTGGTTTCCATAGAAACCAATTTTAGTGCAAACGCCATCCAGAACACCTCACTCGGATAGCTTTCAAAGAAAACGAAGGAGTGTATCAGCCGATCAAACGTTGATCAGTCTTTAATACAGTTGATACTTATGCAGTCGTGCTTTACACTTTACTGTAAATTTGATGTTAGTTTTACGCATAATAATAATAATTCTTAGGTTTTCCGTAGTCATGTGACCAGTCGATGCCAGGGACATTTCTTGTCAGTAACCAATATAATCAAGAGAAACACCCCAGGAATCACGTTGATTGGGAAAAAGAACATTTCGAGGGGGATAAAATGTAGAGTAAGTGCAATAACAAGGACAAGATTCAGATAAAAAACAACAAGCATTATCGCAAAGGTTAAGATCAGCGTTGGCCAATTCGATGTATAGAGATGTGCACGTAAAACACAGGGAAATCTGAAACTGGAAAATAAAGAACTAATGATTGAATCGCTCAAAAAGGATTTAAGAAAAAGACACAGAAAACACAATTAATGAAAAAAATTTGAAAGAAACAAGGAGAAAGAAGCAAATGCGGAATGAATAAAACGTTCGAACACAATTTATTATGAGGGAACTCTACATAATCTACAGAATTAGAATCAAACAATAAAATATATAGTAAGAAGAGTGATAAATTAGAAATATAGAAGTATGCGAGCGACAGAGATCAACAAGGTATAAGTATATTACAGTAAGGATGCAAAGCTGAGAATGTAAGAATTCAAGAACATGAGAAGTGAATGTGCAATAACGCAGGAAAGTAGTAAGAAGGGAACATGAAAGTGAGTACGTAAATAAGTAAAAGTGAAATATGAGTAACTACAAACTAAGAGCAGAGGACAGCAAGATAAATTGACAAAAATTTGTTTTAAATACTGGAACAGTGAGAAAGAGATATTTGAGAAAGTAGGAAAAGAAGAAGCTGGGTAAATAGGAAGGTAAAAATGTAGATAATTAATGTAAGAGTTAGGACAACAAGACTTACGAGTAAGAACTTTTGTTAAGAAATTTAGAAATGAAATGAAATTGAAAAAAGCGGAAAACGAAGTGAAGGTCATAAAAGTATTTTAATGAACCTAGATAACAAAATAAACAATAAGCTAGTGAGAATGAAGCAGGTACTGACATTAACAAAACAGTAATGAAAAAGTTAAAGATCCAAGAGATTTGATACGAGCAGAAGGCTAGAGGTTAAAATCATGAAAGTCGACTGTAAAGAGGTAAAAAGGAAAAGAAAGTATGGTAGAGATAACTGAACCAAAATTCCTCTGTACAATTCATTGGTCAAATCGGCAAATAACGATTCCGGGGTGACGCATGGAAGATGAACGAAGAGATGCAGTTCTTATAAAGAGAATGCAGTCTAGATACTTTGGCCGAATGTATTCGCAAACGAAGTTCTAATGCAGAAAACTGAATCAGAACAAACCAGTACCGACATTAGGATACTGGATAGATAACGTGATACGTATGAAAACGAAGAGCCACTGCATTAAAGCCCTAACGTGGCGGCTTGGAAGTATAGGAAAAGAGGCAGACCAAGACAGACATGGGAAGAGACGAGGAACATAGCCAAAGACAGAAACGGATAGAGAAAGTACATTCTGGCCTCATGCACCTAAATGGCTCACATAGAAGAGAAAGGGAAGAACATTAAAAGTTTTGAGGGTAAAATAAAAATGTATTAAGTGAAAAAGGCAGTTGCATGATCAGATGTACCAAGATAAAATAGAAATAAAGGACAATGTGACAAAAATATAAGGAATGAGAACAAAAAAGCTAAGAGTTTACGAATAAAAGTTTAAGTATACGAAAGCAAGAATGCAGGAATACTTAAAATATACGAGATTGTAAGAATACAAAAATTTCAGAAAATGGTAAAGTTAAAAGGAAATCAAATTAGAATGCAACTACAAAACAAATCATATAAAATTTATGGAATAGTGAGATAAAGAATGGTGAAATAGTGTCAAATGTAAGAGTGTACAAACGTTCAAAGTTAAGAAGATAGAAGCAAAAAACAAAGTAAAAATAAGAAGATGTAATGAAATGTAACAAGATACAGAGGTATTAAAGTAAATTAAGACAATGCAAGATTTCTAGTTGTGAGGAAAAATAATATAATGTTTCAAGAATGTATCACAGCAAAAAAGTAAGTTTGCAAAATGTTAAAATGTTAATTATTTTTGCAGGAATATGAGATTGCAATTTGAAGGAAGCTTCAAACGTAAGAACATAAGAGTGTTAGAATTAAATAGAAAGGTTAAAACAAAGCAAAAAAATAAGAATGGAAAGTTGTAAGAGCATAAGAGAGGATGAATGATGTGGGAAATGTAAGAAGAGTATAAGAGTGTACACGATTGAGAGCGTGCAGGTGAACTAATATTCCGATAAGCGATTTTAAACACAAGATGAAAAATAGTAACATTGTAAAATTTTGTAGGCAACAGAAGGTGGCGTAAGACCAACTATTTGTTGTAACGATGAATAATCAGAAGATAAAATTAAAACTTTGTGAGATCTCTTAACTAAAAGGAAAGTTTAAAAATCTTTAGGCAGTCTTTAGTACCTCGTCGTTTGGTTCATTCATTCTAATACAGGGAAAGGACGTATTTTTTCGGTCATTTGTTGTTTTGTAAAAAATTTGGAGGCAAAGCGTTACCTCAAAGTTATTTTAAGTAAGATGCTGAAGATAGGTCCGTTTACTGTACGCGTGCACGAGGTAGAAACCGCAACAAAAAAACTTCACGTAATGATGTAGAAATAGAAGAAGATATAAGTGTAAAATTTGTAAAGTGTGCAAGTTTAGGAATGTTATATCGAAGAAGTTTAAAAAGGCAAGAAAGTAAGAATACTGAAAATGCGATGCTGTAAGAACGTAAAAAAGTTAAAATAATGGAATGCAGGAAATAGGAAGGTTAAATTGAACAAATGATGAAACGTAGAAACAGAAAGATATCGCCGAGTGGAAGATAAGGAGATCAAATATAAAAACAAAAACGGAGTTTTACAATACAAAAACGTGGAAAGAGAAAAAAGAAGAAAGGGAGTAACTAAGTTAATAAACAAGTAATTCGCAAGGCGACAAAGGAAAGAAAGGTTTATGAATAAATTGTGAAAAAGTAAGGATTGAAACACGAAAAAAACAAACCAACAAACGAATAATAAACTAACAGATGAATGAGCAAAGAAAGAAAGAAAATGAAGGAGCTCGGAAAGAAACAAAAAAGAAGGAAAGCGTTGTGAAAAATGTACGTTTGGAAGAATGGAGAAAGTATAAGGAATGAGAGAAGAATGGGTTGAAGCAAAATAGGAGTGAATCAGGGAAAAGGATGAATGAAAAGAATAAACGTTTAAGTATAAAAGACAGTACAAAAAACGAAGGAAGTAAAAGAAGGAAAATGAAGGCAGCGAATGAGAGACAAAAAGAAGCTTAACAATTAGTGTATAAAATGAAGGACGAATAAACTAAAGAAATAAAGAAAGAGGGAAGGATGAAGGAAGGGCTGGTGGAAGGAATGAAAAACGCAAGGAAGGAGAAAAAAGGAAAGAAAGAGGGATGAAAAAATAACGGTAAAAATTAAAGAAGAATGAACGAAAGGAAATACGGGCGGAACGCATGTATGTATAAACGTCAGAATGCTAAAGAGAATAAGGAAAGGGAGAAAACGATGAGTGTAAAAGTGTAAGGTACTACGAAGTCAGATTGAAGGACTAGAAGTGTTACATTTAACTGAACGCATGGGTGAGGAAGTATGTAAAGAAAACGTAAGGAAAACTGAATTTCAAAGAAAGAAATGAAGAAAAGGAAAGAAGGCAGAAAGGAAGAAAGAATGGGAGAAGCAGAAGAAAGGAAGGAACGAAGGAGAGGAAGGAGGGACAGGAAGTAAGGAAGAAGGGGAAGGAAAGATGGAGGAAAACAGAAAGAAAGATAAAAATTGCAGGAAGTAAGAAAAATTGTAGAAAGGAAGAAAGAAAGAAATTGCAGAAAGAAAGAGAGAAATTGCAGAAAAAAATTGCAGAGAGAAATTGCAGAGAGAAATTACAGAAAGAAATTGCAGAGGGAAACTACAGAAAGAAGAAAGAAGGAAAGAAAGAAAAGAAAAAAGAAAGAAAGAAAAAAGGAAGAAAAAAAGAAAGAAAGAAAAAAGAAAGTAAGTAAGAAAGAAAAAAACGAAAGAAAGAAAGAACTAAAGAAAGAAAGAAAGGAAGAAAAAACGAACGAACGAACGAAAGAAAAAAAGAAAAAAAAGAAAGAAAAAGAGGAAGGAAGTTATGAAGGAAGAAAGAAGGGGAGGGAAGGAAGAAACGAATGAGGGGAAGGGAGTTAGGAAGGATCATGTAAAATAACGACGGAATGACAGGAAGGAAGGAAGAAAGAAAGGGAGAAGGGGAAGAAATAAAGTAAGAACGGAAGAGAACAACAATCGAAAGAGGGGAAATAAGTAAGGAAAGAGGGGACAGAACGAAGAAGGTAAACAATGGAACGAAAGAAGGAACAAAGAAGGCGGAAAAAGGAGGGAAAGAAGGTAGAATTTAGTGGAGGAAAGTGAGGAAAGGAAAGAGGACGGAAGGAAGGAAGGAGTAAAATATTCGAAAGAAACTGCAGCAAGAAGGAAAAATTGCAGAAAGTAAGAAACTGTAGAAAGGAAGAACAGAAAGGAAGAAACTTAGAAGGAAGGAAGGAAGGAAAAAGAAAGAAGGGAAGAATGAAAAGAAGAAAAGAGATAAAGAAACAAAGGAAGGAAGCAAGAAAGAAAGAAAGAAAGAAAGAAGAAGAAGGGAAAAAAGAAAGAAAAAGAAAGCAAGAAAGATTCTTCTTGAGACAATGATGCCCTGAAGCATGTTCTGAGCGAACTTTTAGTGAAACATGGGGTCAGAGAAAGAAATTTAAGCCCAAAGCAAGAACCACGAAGCTACTATACTAATCGAAAGAAGGACATTGAACGTAGCGGGATTGTAGTGTGACAACGGGAACGAGAATGCCGGATAAAGGGAACAGGCCGGACTTACAGTTTATCAACAACAGAAAGGAGAAGAACGATATATTCGAAATGGCATGCCCGAGTTGGCGTAACAGAGCCGAAACGGATGAGAGGAAGACCAGGAAATATACAACGGTGAGGGAGGAGTTGAGAGAAAGATACTCAGGATACGAAGTGAGACAAACCAATATTGTAGTTGATATCCAGGGAGGATTTCACAGATGACTGATAAATGAACTGAGAAAGAATATTGGCAAAGTTGCCGCAAAACGGGCTCTAGAAGCAATGCAGAAAACAATCTTGCTACATGCAATTAGACTGATGAGACTTATTTGGTAAAATGGGCTCTAACCACTACATCTAGATGAACCTTCCTGATTGTGTGATTCAAATATGATTTGACATTTATGCTTATAAGCAGGATTTTGTTTTGTTAATAGCTGTTTAAATTTTGTAAATTGGGTTTGTATAAAGGTGAACAGTATTTGGCGTCAGCCCCGCCTTTTAACCAAAGAGCTATAACTGTAAGTATTACAACAAACAAAGTCAATAAAAGGAAGAAAGAAAGAAAGAAGGAAGGAAGGAAGGAAGGAAAGAAGGAAAGAAAGGAAGCAAGCAAGCAAGAAAGAATCCAAGAAAAAGGTGAATGAAATCCAACCAGCGCCCAATCCCTACGTTGAACGCCTGTTTGATACGGCTAACTAGTGTTTGGAAGAGAAAATGGAAAATCATCTGGAGTAAGCTCGACATGCTACAGTGACCAGAGCGGTGGTCGGAAGGGAGCCTGGGGAGTAGTGGACAACCTGCTGGTTTATGTAATAACTTGGAAAGAATGTCGAATGATGAAAAAAGACCTAGTTTCGATGGATGTAGCAAAGGTGTACAAATCTTTCAACGGCCATCGCCATCAGCAAGATAACCGCCCAATGGAAGAGCAGACAAATGCAAGATGAAGAGATTGAAAAACCTTAAGAACAAATGAATGAAAGAAGGACAAAAGAATGAAATTGTAAGGGTTGAAAAAAACGAACGCGTGAAATGAATGATAAATAGACAGAATGAATGAATGAATTAATGAAAGCAGGAGGACCAAAGGAAAGGAGAACGAAAGAAAAGAAAACAAGAAGGATAGGAGGAAAAACGTTTGAGAGGATGAATAAATGGATAATGAATTACAGCAAACAAACTCGGGTAGATAACCAGGCGAGACAGCTAGAACAACCAGAAAAGATGGATGAGAAACAATCAGAATACTGAAAGCTATATATTACTAAACGGCAATACTAGGAGATTCACAAGCTGGAAAGTTAAGAAGTACTTAGATGCGCTAAAAGAGAAGAACGCAATCTATGTTGAAAGCAAACCGTGCTGATGAACGAACAGGTTTTAGATCAGATCTACCCACTACCTGAAAAACGTTTTATGTGTCTATGATTACGCATTGAATGATTAAATAACACAGGAAGGAAGGAAGAAATGGATGAATGAAAAATTGGATGGACGAATAAATTAATAAATGCATGATTGAATTATTGAGCAATTGAACGAATGAAGGAACTAATAAATGAATGAAAAGTTGAATAAGTGAATGAACGAGTGCGTGAACAAGTAATGAAAGGATGAATGAATGGATAAATGCGTGAATGACTAAATGCAAGAATGACTGACTGAATAAATGGATGAATGAACGAAAGAATGCATGTATGTTTGTATGTATGTAGGTATGTATGTATGTATGTATGTATGTATGTATGTATGTATGTATGTGTGTATATATGTATGTACGCATGCATGAGGAGATGAAGAAATGAAAAAACGTAGGAATAGACGGATGGAAGAATGAAGTAGAAAACGAGAACATAGATAAACGAATGAAAGATTATATAGGCATACCAACAAGTGAAACTGAGAAGGTGAGGGACCGATACAAGATAACAAAGAACAAATGCTGTAAATGACAAAAAAATATAGTTTGCAAGTTTTTGTCAACAGAAGAAAGAAGTTCAGTTTTACCGAATTTGTAAAGAATTTTCATAGTAATTTGCGTGAGACATAGAGACACAACATGCAAGACATGAGTACGAAAATGAACAGTTGAAAGAGAAAGTGGGTAGAGGTTTGAGTTTCATGAGAAACCTGATGAATAAACAATAATACATAAAATGTAAGTTTAGGTAGAAAAATATATATATTTGAATCTTACCTTTGCAAGTTAGAAGTAGCTCTTCATGCTTCGAACACAACGTTCAACAAAGGTAAAACGATTGCATAGTGGTACGTGTTAGTGGTATGCACTATAACGTGCAAAGGACTACAAACTTATCTCTGAGCATGCCCTCAAAGCTCCTGACCCATAATGATCAATATTTAAATGAGAAAAAAGTTTCCTTCAGCAAATCGTATCTGAACAGCCTCGTTCTTACTGATAAACAAAACTAATCAAATACGATTCTGAATGCAACGTTTGTTGCAAGTACTTAACCACGCTATGAAAACATGCAAAATGAATGACTCTTGCTAAGAATGGCTGTGATTGGTTAGTACCAACACACGTGACTCCGCCTCCCGTGTATCCTGCTCTGCACGTGCACATGAATGCGCCTTTAGTGTTTGTACAGTTTCCGTCGCTGTGGCAGTTGTGTGCTCCAGTCGTACATTCGTCGATATCTGAAATGTTGGTGAGTAAGAGCAAAGCGTTAATGAAAAACAAAGACATCTTTGTCATAAGTGGAAAAAAGTACTCTGCTTCATTTATTCTTCGTTTGCATGGATTCAAATGACAAAGGGTACGGCGGCCATGTTGGTGGACACAACAAAAGAATGTAATTTCAGCTGTACTGTTATTGGAAACCAACATGGCGGCTGTGACGTCACGTGCAAACCAAGAATAAAACACTTAAGAACAATCTTCTCTTAATTGTCTTAAAGCTATTAATTGTACCTATTATCATGAATTTGTAAGTTTTTAGTGTAGATTAATTAAGTTAATTTAATGTAAATAAATTAGTTAGCATTAGAATTATTAATTGCACATTATTATCATGAAACTGTTATTTTTAATTCTTAGCGTAGACAAACTTAGTTAAGCGTAGACTAACTTAGTTAGTTTATTTGGTGAAGAGCCATTCTATTGGTATACCGTAATAAAGCCTTTATTGTTGTCATTATTATTATTGTTATTATTATTATTATTATCATATTGTTGTTGTTATTATTATTATTATTATTACCCCGACCTAAAAGTTTAAATGAAAACTTTAAACCAAAATGGTATAAAAAATAATTACAAACACCTTAGAGAAAGAGGCTGTTACAACAGTTGAAACTGTAAGAAAATTTCTATTTCTTTTTTACAGACAAAGAATGAAAGAAGGTTGCTGGGGAGTAGAGGGTTCAATGAAACTACAGACTTAAAACCTTGGATAGAAATGAAAAAAACATGTGCATTTTTGCGAAGTGAATCTAAGTTGTAATAAAAAGCTTTTCAAGTTTAACAGATATTGTTACAAAATCACAGATTTTGACAGAACACAAAAGACGCGTTTCTATTTGACAAGTTATTCGTTGACAAACGGTTGCATCAGAAACCTACTTCTGAATGCAACACTCTCTTGTGAAAATTTGAAGCAAAACATTCTGAACATTTACCCACGCATGAAACACCATTTCCCGCATGTCCCGCGTGACATGTGCAGTAAAATGAGCCTCTCGTATTGGTGCAGTTGGAGTCCACGTGACAGTTGTCCAGCTTGCCATTGCATTCGTCGACATCTACCACAACAGAAGTAGAACAGCTCATTTATGCGTTCAAAATAAGAAAGAACTGTCTCTACTTTTGATAACAAATGTTTCCGCAAGCAGCAGTAGCAGCAACGACGTTCGGCGTATCAAGATAGCAAGAAAACATTTTTGAAATTTTACCAATCAATTCAAGTTCTCAAATATACATCTCAGCAGTTTGGAACTTTTGGGTTTTAATTTCTTCTTTGTAGGAAAAGACCCAAGACACTGCAACTAGACGTCAAACATCATCGAACATCAAACATCAAACAGAAATAATTGAAACAAAACCAGAGAATTTCAACGAAATCTTTCCTTCACGAAAACAGTTTAAGAAATGTTCAACGGGCTTTGAAGCTCGCAAGTTAATCAAGGTTGAAGCATATCAATGCCGGGAAAAACAGGTTTAATATTGGAAGAAGCTGATACTGTTAAAGAAAATTTTTAATCAATTTTTTTTACTCTGTTCCAAAAGAGATATATTTTGATGAATATTAAAAACCGAAGCGACAGGGTAATGCTGAAATTGTCGCAACTTGTCACAAATTTCAAAAATATAAACTAAGA
>JAOBRG010363571.1:10696-27058 GCA_027574985.1 Umimayanthus nakama | reverse complement strand
CACGGGCAGCTCATTTCAAGCACAGTAACTCGCTTTCTTTCTTTCTCTACCACTCTTGCGTCAATTCTGTTAGCTTTAACCATCACACTGTCAGCATAAACCGGAACATCCCAGAAAGCTTTAGCTCTTTCATTTTCGTACAGTGGTTTGGGTTGGAACGGCGAGTACCATGTTGGTACCTTGGTTACCAAGTTCTGATCTCGAACTTATTATTATTATTATTATTATTATTATTATTATTATTATTATTATTATAGTTGTTGTTTTTTTGCTGTTGTTACATATCCGTTACTCGGTAACTGCTACACCATGATATCGAAACCAAAAGGTCGAAAGCGATTCTGGGTAAATAAAATTCTTATTGTAGACAAAATATACAGCCTACCCTTCTCATGGCTGTCTTTCCTTCAAACTCCAACGAAGAGAGGATAACTTGAAACACACTGTCACATTTGTTAGCCTGAAAGAAATGAAACAAAGCATGATAAGTTCAAGTTTGATCCTGCCAACTGACTGAACTTTACTGCTGGTGCGTCATGAACGCAGTCCGAGGTCAGCTGTAAAAATACTGAGAGGTGAGAATTGGGCTGGTGGACAAAACATGATTTGGGAGATTTACAGGTATAAAAACATTCGTCATTGGCTAGCGTTTGAACGACAACAAAGAATTTCCGTTTGATGTCCAAGCAAATCTTTCTTAAACTGTCTGTTTTTAAAAAATCGCAACTGTCACTGTTGTTGAGATAGATTCCCTTGGGGTTTTTCGCTGCCTACCAATTTGGCAAACTTTCCTTTCGCCTTGGTTTTAAACGACCACAAAGCAAATGAACTGCTACCCATCAAAACGTTTGAACTCACCTTCACGCGCAAAACTAAACAACGCACTCGGTCATGTTTTATTCAATACAAACATTCCCCCTTTCAAGTTAGAAGCAGTCCGTCGAAATGAAGAAAAGTACGGGCCAAAAGAAAGTCAAGAAAACACGGGGGGCTGTAAGTTGTTTGGCTTTCGTCTCGCTCGCTTTTGGCATCGCTTAGTAACCAAGCCTTTACCAAGAAGAAGTAGAAACAACTATCACAAGAAAGACATTTATTAGCATGTCTCTTTAACTGTGTCAAGACAACTTTTGTCTCGGTTACATGTAAAAGCTTGATTACTTTTCAGGAACAGTGAAATTGAATATTGTTTCTTGACTGACTGACTGCGCCAGAACCTTCGAGGATTCCGACGATCCGGAAGTGTTCCAAGCTTCACACTGTTTTACAACATTCGAAATTGTACCTTCCTTCCAGGTTTTGCCTTGCGCGGGGAGTCTTCAACGACCCTAAGCACACTCAAAATACAAGGATGTAACACTCGTATGAGGTCTGGTTCACTGGTGTATATCAAGCGTTGTAGGGCCTGAAATGTACAACACGCAAAAGATTTCAATGGCTTACAACAATGAGAGATGAATATCTCCATAAAAATATATAACACATAACAAAATAAAAAAACAGTAATAATAATAATAATGACAATAATAATAATAATAATAATAATAATAATAACAACAACAATAATAATAATAATAACAATAATAATAATAACAATACACGGAAGTCAGACTCACAGATTCGAAGGCCCTAGAATTATAATCTAAGTACAATATTACTATATTTTAAAAGAAACATGCCAAAGGTCCGACGTCTGTGAGTTAAGGCGTTTCTTCTGCCTTCGCCCCAACCCCTTTGGATTGACTTAGACAAAAGTGGCTTGGCCGTTCTAGAGTAAAAATATTGCTGTATCTTAAAAGCCACCTTCTGAAAAAAGGAAAGTAAAAATGTTCATAAACCTGCAGTTTACTATGTATCCTATATTGAAAACTCCCAGATTTTTCCATTTTTGCACATACTTCTTTGTACTTTCTACTTTTCTTGCACATTTTCTTTCACGGAACGTCATGCGAACAGTAGAACTTGTTCTGTTTTTCAACGGGGTTTTCTTTCACAAAATTACCTCGAAAATGACGTCTGCTCTCCCGTACCATCGCAGCTCGGCAGCATTCTACAGCGTAAGATAACAATAAATTCCTCAACATAAATACCTCTTATTAGCCTGGTTTGCTCTGCCCGTATGGCCAAGTTTCGGACCGAAATTTATCCTTCTTTTATGGCCAAAATGCGAAGCGGAGGCCGTGAAAACAAGAAAGGAAACAACGAGAATCCATAACTGGCCGTATGGACCGAGCAAACGAGGCTGATAAGAAGTTAATTATATAGCTTTGTTGATTATTCCGGTTTTGAAAAAGTGATCGAGAGCTAGAGGTCCATACGGCTACTTACGAACTGGAATTGACCAATCAAAGCACGCGAAACCAGTCAGCCAAATAGTAATGAAAGTTAACTTTTCTCGACATTCTCATGTACGCACAGTTCCGTTTTAAGGTGCTTTCCAATAACAGTGTCATGGAGCAGGCGTATGCGGGATAAATATCATGCATGAAAAATCCACTAAAGGTTGACAATTTGGTTCTAGGTTCCTAGTAATGACATTTTCTCGAATTGTAAAAAACTTGTACATTTTAAGCCCGGGTTTTTTTTGACCGAAACAATTGTTTCATTTTAAACAACTGTATGAAACATAGTTTAACTTTTTCGCGCGCTTTTTGTATGGCGCAAGCGTGCATCAAATCTGGATAAATGCACGCCCGGGGGGTGTATTAAATTGCGTGCTTGCGTTCAACAAATAAAAACGCTCGCAACAGTTGAGAAGAATTTTTGTACTTTATTTTTCTGCTAACGTGTCCCTTTTTGCAAATACTGAATGAAGTGGCGGTGGCAGTGGCAATGCTCTAAAAGAACTTATGGTCCACGCTTTACCTGTGCGGCTTTCGAGTTACGGATGCACTTAGGAAGTTGGGAGAGCACTTGAGAATTTGAAGCTGGAGAAGCACTCGCCATCGCATTGTTCTTCCAACTTTCGGTGTGAATCCACGAGGCATACCGCGATGGACGCACATCAAGCATAAACCATTTCTTTAATAGAATACAATTCAACACAACGCAAGACAATACAATACAAAACAAGACAATGCAATACATTACCACACAATACAATGCAATACAATGCAATGCGAGGCAATATAATACAATACATTACCATACAATATACTACAATACAATGCAATACAAATGTTTTCCATCCTTTTAGAAAACTGCTATTGGTCAAATACACGCACTGGCACAATTTTATAAAATATAGTTAGGCGGATGACAGACAGAAAACCACGAAACACAAATACCTACCACGTTATCGACAACATGGTTTAAGCATCGTATCCCCAAAACTTTATTTTCGATCTGGAAAATGTTACAAATGGTAACTTATATGATCATTTTTCAAAACCATAAACTTGAAGTATAAGGGCCCCTACTGTTAAACAAGGGGGCTTTGTAGCTCTGGGTAGTATTAAAATCTACAAGTGTACATGTCTGAGGTGAATTGTTACGTTGTACACAAAAACACAATTGCACAGTTGAAACTAGACTTGCCTGTACTGCCTGGCGATGGAATTTTGAGAGAGTCTTCATTGAAACACCTTTCTGTTATTACATGCAGTAAAAAAGGTTTAAGGGCCTATAAATGACTGTGTAGAAGATGAAGTGACGAAGATACATTTGGGAAATTGCTTTCTGTTGGTCAATTAGTTCCCAAGTAGTTATTTCAACTCGGGGCTTATAGTACGTTAAAATATATACTGTACAGAGAAGAAAACGGTCAAAACATTTCAACACATGCAGGGATAAGATGTACTCATAGTATTTATACAGGATTTCTTTTGTTGCTTATAAATTTGAATGTTCTGGGTGAACTAGAACCAGAAATGACACAAGTGATAGCATCCCAAGAAAATAAGTAAAATTTCTCCTGTCAGTGTTTGAAGACAAGAAGATACACGTAAGATAGTAGTTACAACCACTGTGAACCGTTAACAGTCGGCTGTAAGGTTTCTTGCATGCGACTTTCTACGTAGATACGTTAATAGATACCTTGCACCTGTAAAATAAATTTTACATGAAGAGTAGCCCCAAAGCCACATACCTGATAGTCATCAACCAAAAGCAGCAAAGCAGGCAAAATTTTTGGAAAATGTTCTCCGAGAAACGGATGCTGCAAACACAAACAATGGCTTACATGTTTACATGCAAGTAGCATAGCAGGCAGTACTGATATGTTTACATCTTGTCACATTTATTCCTACTTTTCATAGTATCAAATGATTATACAGGAGGAAGACTGATTTTTCTAACTAACTAATAAGCTTTACAGCTTCCTATCTGTCTTTAGTTTAATTATTTCATTGTCAGACTTAGTATTATGTATACAACTGTATGTGACAAACAAACTGATACCGGTAACTGATAACTGAGTTAAATTCTTTTCTACAGTCTGTAGCTACATGTACTTCGTTGTACATGTTAAATCTGGTGTTCACTGGAAACATAAGAACCAGCGATAAGCGTAGAAACAAGCACAAGAGCAAGAGCAAGAGTTCTTGTTTCACCGTGAAAACGGCCTTGAATGCGCAAGAGCAAGAGTTCTTGTTTCACCGCGAATACGGCCTTGACGAAAGAACAAGACGTGAAGCAAGCACAAGCGCAAGGATGAAATATTTTCTTTTTTCTTGCTCTTGCTTCAACGTTTTTCTCGTGAAAACGGATAATTAACCATGAGCAAGGAATGTTTTTGAGCTATTTTTATCAATTAATCAATTAAGCACCTGTCCAGATTCATTCGTAGTCTTATGATGATGGCAAAGCCCGAAAAAAAACTTTGAAGAAAAAAGTAGTCAGAACCGATGTGACAGTTCCATATTGTTTATGATAATCAAAATGGTTTGTTTTAGTTAGATACGTGGAGCTTGTACAACACGTTCGTTTCCGTCCTTGCTATTAAATCGCTGGTGAAAACAAGGCTTTAGTGTAGTCACTAACTCGTAACGTACCCTAACCCGGAGCGAATTCCGTCCACTCTAAGACTTATGCTAATGCTACCCCTTTGCAATACAAGTTAGTATAATGAAATTTTTTTACTTTTCCTGGAATTAATCTGGCAAATTTAAGTTAAATTAATTAGTAATTGCGCAGCTCTCTTTGTTGCCACGCTATTGCATTTCTGATAAGCGCTTTTTTGTTAAAACACCATTTCTTAAATGTTTGTAAAAATAACCCAAAATGGCAGCTGTGAGATCCAAGTTGGCAGAATTGTGACCTCATACTATAATGGCATAACGTAACCGATTGCCAAAAGGCACTTTATGGACTAGTTTAAATTGGACCGTTTGTTTGCACGCCACTAGCACTTATGGAAAAATGTTAAGAAAAGGGGATAAATTCCTCCCCTCTTTGTATATTTGAGATTAAAAAGCAGCTGGAAAAATTACTGTAAGGTTTAAGAAAAAGGGGCCTGGAAAATTTGACTTTTGCCTTTTCTTGAGCACAAGAAGCTTGTTTATTCTTTCTTCACCTTTATTATTAACATGCATTTATGCCACTGAACATAAATCACTTATCTGTAGTCAAGATTATCATAAAATAATGTTTTCCACTTAATATTCTTTATGCAGTGTGCAGTACATAGCTGTTGCCTAGCAACACAAACAACTTTCACAAACTCCAATACCTGCACTTGTTGCACACACCAAGTTAGAGCATAAAGACAGCTTGGGTGTCTCTTCCAAGTCTGTTTAATGAGATGTGGCTGCAGATAGTCCAATATGGGTTGTAACAATCCCCTCGGAAATAACAACGCCACCTCATCGTCTCTTGCAGTATTCCTGGCAGTAGAATCCGAGGCCTCTACACAGCCTGCCAAGAGCTCTGGCACTGAACCACAGTGACACCCAGCACATACTGCAGACAGCAGTTCTAGTTTGACAGAGGGTAGTATTAACTCACTGAATTCCTTAAGATATAAATTTACATTGTAGCCATCTCTAAGCTAGCATCCTACATTAACTTAGAATCTAAGTGTTAACACAACTTACTAAACCTTCAGTACACCTTAGCGTAGATATTGCTAAAAATATTCATTCATAGTTTGATATTACCGGTATTCGCAGGCCCGTAGGCAGGGGGGTGCACGGGGTGCATCTTGGCAAGGCTGTTGGGCAATTACAGGCAGGTTCAGGGGAATACATGCAAAAAAGATAGTTCCTTACGATATGTATAATCACTTGAAAACTAGACAATAGTTTAATTTAAAAAAAATTCTACTATTATCAGTCAGCTGAATATTGGTTTTAATCATATTATTGTTGAAATGACAATATAAAGCTGGTTACCTTTAGCTAATGGCTTGGGATTGTCACCAGACCAGACACAACTAGGTGCCATGTATATAGCACAGAGAACAACCAGGGGACAAGCAACTGCTTTGAGCACCCATCTGGTGAAACGCTATAACATCATTGAAGTTAAAAATGTTACTGCATGGCAATATAGATGTTGATAAATGTTGTTTCTTTCAATAGGAGCTATGCTCATTAAAAGGATAGGACCATTTGTCTGACAGTTCTTGTAAATTCTTTCTCTATATAGAAATTATATGAAGTCCTGTTCTTATCATGAATTTATTGAAAACATTTTTTAACAAATAAAAATTTATTTAAATAATTATAAAGTTTTAAACATTACACAAAAAACTACAAAGCAAAAAATGGTTTTCCTCCACCTTACCTGACTTCCAGCAAGCTCAGCAGAATCCTTGAGCTCCACATGATTTAAGAGGATTTTCAATATTTTCAACACTTTTATAACTTTTCCACAATGTTCCTGTAACTCCTTAGTTGACATTCCTGTTTAAAAAAGATGAAAATTGACCATTTCTTTAATTGTACTGAAAGCTCTAGAAGACGAATACAGAATTCAGTGACATTGAGGGTCGTATACAGTCAATGATGTAGTCTATCTCCAGGAGGGTAAAATTTGAATTGTATGGAGCTAACAAACTAGTATCTAGTTATACTTTGCACCTGATCAAACAGGTTTGGACACATTGTAAAAAAACAATGTACTAGACTTACTCAACTAGAGGTACCGGAAATAACAGTGATAAAGCAGTGATAAAACATGGGTAAAAAGTTCAAAGGTCATCAGTACAGTTGGGAGCACTGGGGCCCAGATCCTTCCTGAAGTCTATCAGTTACCCATCCCATTTTTAACCATAAGTGTCATCTTTTTTAGCAGAAATGAGTTTGAAATTTCTTTCTTTTTTTCCTACTGGTTCCAACCCTTTTGTTTTCCTGCCACCAATACCAGTCTGTCTGACACTCAACACCACCCTGCCCCCTTCCCCTCTTCTAGCCTCCAAACAAATTACATAAGCCTGACCAGATAATATATGTTTGAAAAAGTACCTCTTGTGGTTTTATCTCAGATCTATCTAATATTAAGTTTATTTATTTGCCAACACAAATAATTGGGCTATTAAAGTTATTTACAGAGCTGTGATTTAGAACTGAACCTCACTAGCAAAAAAAGAAGGGTTTTTAGAAACTTACCTGAGTCTGTATCATTTTCATTATGAGGAGGACAACCAACTTTGATAATGTATTTTATGAAGAGCACTACACCTTGAGTTTCACTTTCCTTTCTCTCATTTTGCCACCAGTCATTCTTAAGTCTCTTAAAAGTGCCCAATAGTTGTTCCTTTAAAGTGGATAGGAAAAGACCACAGTTGAAAAATGTAATTCTAATTCATGATTGACAAATTAAGTTATGTGAGTCTATTCTCTAACGAAACTCACATATTTGTCTGAAATGATGCTCAGAATTTTCTATAATCGTAGTTGGTTAAGGGACTTGATATTCAAAGCCAGATCTGACAGCAGATTTTAGTTTCTATTATAAGCAACAGTTCACTGAGAAGGAAATGAGGGGCAGCTATATTTTAGTTGTACTCTTCTTATCAAATCCTTCAAAGTTTTTGATGAAAGAGAGGGGGAAGGGAGAGCACAGACCAAGTATGAGTGATCTGACTTTGCTTCCCAAAATAAAAATTGTGGGTTAGGCCTCATAAAAAAAAGTTTAGTTTATCATACCCGCCCGCGTCTAAATTTCCCTGCCACATCGGAATTTTTTTAAAAAATTTATTCCATTCAAATGAAAATAAAGTTTATGGATGTGTTTCTGTTGTGTTGTGTATGTACGAAAAACACAATTTACCGGCTCTTTGCGATTCCAGTACCCAGAATCCTTCAAATGAAACTGTTGCACGGTCTGTCCTGGGCCTAGACAGTCGCAGACATAGGCATTGCACAACCCGCCACATGGAAGGAGGGACAGACAAAAATATAAAAAATTAAAAAAAAATCCGCGTGCCCTTTTTTTAGCTGGATAGGATGATAAACTAAACTTTTTTTATGAGGCCTTATTGTCACACGGACAAGTGACTTGCTCTAAAAATAAAAAGTTTGCACCTCAATAGTCTAGCGGGCAGTCGCTAAGCTGTCCATTTCTTCACAAGTCACACAATAGTGTTGGGCTGACGGGAGACTGGCAAACTTGGTTACCCTTTAACTAGATTGTTTTTCTCACCTATCCATCTCCCGAGTGAAAGACCCCGGCCTTGTCGGGTCTGGTCATGTGCCACCCAGTGTGAGAAACAATCAACTGAAAGTATAATCTACAAAACCAAAGGACAAACCGCATAGCCACATCTGCCGTAAGGTTCACCGTCTGTGGCAGTACACCGATATAGATTTAACAGAGGTTTAGACTTTTTGGCTTTTTGTTTTACTTTTTAGCATACGCAGGTTCATAGTCGCTCAAGTGATCAGTCATGATCACCAACTGTTTATATCACCGTAACTAAAAAACCCCTTTATTAGCGCACGCGGGACCTACCTGCTCAAGATTGACGGCGAGACGACCTTCGTTTAGTTCTAAAAAAGCTTTTTCCAAAGTTCCTTCGTCTTCGTCCGCCATCTTGATTGTTTGGCTGTGAGCCCGCGGTTTTCAGGCTGCAAAAGCGAGGTCGCTGAGCGCGTTGGCCCATATCTTTATAATTTTGCATTTACTGCGGAATTTCGATTTGTTGATGAAACCGAAGCAAGTTGTTCATGGCAGCCTTACTAAAATTCGGATTGAAGTGTGCCATTGCTGGAGGGGCAGTGTACACGGCAGTCGTGGTGTTAGATTCGCCAGAGAGCCTTAAATCGTCACTGCACCATCTCCAGACCAAAGCAGCACAAAACTTGCTTCGAGTTCCAGTCGACGTCGACCTTTCGCTTCCCGAGGTAAATGATAATAGTGAAATAGGCTTTTCTTTTCAGGTTTCAAAATTACAAAAGAGAGTGTAACATAAAACATTTTAAAAGCCCATTACTAATAAAATAATCATAATCTTTTATTAGGAAGCTTACATCACATTAAGTGGTTTTCAGAAAGGTCTGAAAGTTTAATTCCCTGCTGGCTTGTGTTTCGGCAGAGAAGCTTGAAGTCCAGATTTTAAAATTTTGAAAAAACGTCTTGCTGTGCTGTGTGTAATGTTCCATGTGTGCTTTGTATGCTACAATTTCAATGGTGGCCATATGATGCGGTTTAGCCATTGCACGCAATATTGCTTTTTTTGTATAAACAGCCCTTAAATGTACAAATACCCTTGTGTTGGCGTATAGTTGCAAGGAGTCCTTGAACTCCTTTTATACAGCTTATAATGTAATTGTAAAAGACCCTGGCTAATAATTCATGTCCTTTCTTCATTGACCTGTGATGATTTTGAGAAACCATTTCAATGCATCATTTCTAGTCATTCCGCATTCGGCTTGTTGGTGATTTGATGCGGCTGTCAACTAGTTGCCATGAAGTTAACTTGAGATTTACTGTATATCTGCAGGTTCATCCCCCATCATCAACGCTGGTAAGACAAGAATGGAACATCAGGGTACAGAATGTGTTCGCTTCCTTGGATGCTGCTCCTGATGCAGTGAAGAGCCTCGCTGTCCAGGGATATGAAAAAACCAAAAAACTGATTCAGGACCAAAAATGAAGTCAATACATTTTATCTTGTTGACAGCAGAAAGAGTTGCTATCTACCCAAGGGGCATCATGGGAAATCTGACTTTTTTTCAACTAGCTGTTTGCTGTGACAAATGTGGCCATATGACAGTTTCTTGACATCTGAAGATTCACCCACTAGACTGCAGTGAAACATGTTAAATGATTCTGAGTTTAAAAGGCATAGGTCCAAAAAAGAAACTCCAAAAAAGTTTGGATCAAGTTGCAATTAAAGTTTAAGTGAACTCAAGAATGCACATAACACTGATTTTCAAGGAAGCTAAATAAAGTGCAATAAAAAGGGTTTTTTTATATGTGAGGACTTCTCTTAGAAATGCTTCTATGTTGGAGACTAATTTTCTTTTTATATGTGTTATAAAATGCATACAACAAAGTTACCTATAAGATATTAATGATATTCCAGAAAAGCAACTGCTATTGCATAGCAGTGACGTATTTGATGTTATCATCGACAAAACAGCCCTACATAGCCTCATCCCCAGGCATCCTCCAATATCCGGCCACTCTGTGCCTGGTTACTCAGTTCTTTGTTTTCAAGAAGGAGAAGCTTGCTTGCCCCTCGCCGTGTATCAAATGGACCACCAACCGTGCCGACCAAACAAGCTAAAGATCTGACTGGGGATGACGCTAAGCCAGGCACATATATACATGTACAGTACTGCATATGTAAAAAAGCAAAAGCTTTGTCGTAATACTTTATTAAATGTTATTTGATAGCAGTAGTAGCTACAGGCAGTATTTGTTGTTATTTAACTGTTCTTCATATTCCAAAATAATTTCTTATAACTTATTAATTATTCCACAAACATGCATTGGATATGAGCTTTTACATAGCGGACGAGGTGCGGAGTCAGCTATCATAAGCTCATATCCAGCAAGTGTGAGTGGAATAATTGTTTTACTAAATACCAAACACTAGATAAGAATGTCTTTAACTCTATTTTCTACAGAGTCGGGTTTTTCGGCCATTTTAAAGGGAAATTTTCCGTGATAAAATTGTTAGTTTCCATATTTGGACAAATTGCAGTATATAGGATTTATACTGTGAGTGAGAGAGCCAATCAGATTGCAAGAATTTCAATATCCAGTGCTTTGTATTTAATTTAATTATTTTTATTAGCCTATACCAATTTTGTTTTTCTTGATTTTTCAGACCAGTCAACACTTAGAACTGGAGTTGGTCAAAAAAAGAAATTTATCATAAGACTTTTGCATCGCCATTGAAGCCACTGCTCTTATTGTGCAGTATCTATATCTGCGCTTACAGATGAGGACATTGGGGATATTTTCAATACCACAACACCAGAAAAATACATAAAAAAACTGCATTACTGCATGACTTAGATTATAGAGAAGAGCTTTAGAGTTTGATATCACCATAATATCACGATGTGGGTTTTATTCATCCAAAATTGTACAATAACCCTAAAGGTAATACCAGTGCTCCCCGCCCCTTCCTTGCACCTCTAGCCAATGAACTGAACAAGGCATTTAGCATCCCTTCAGTAATCATTGCCAGACACTGATCAATTTTATTCATAAAGATTATTGATGTACAGCTTTTTTTAAACGAATTACTTTTTTACGGGGACCGGTAAATATATATCGTTTACGGCCCGTTTACAAATAATATACGTGATCTCCCTTCCCGTCAGTACCCCACCAGCCTGGTACCCCACTTAAGCAAATTTTGTACGGGAGCTCCGCTGATTGACTACCCAATTCTCCGTACGCACAAAATCACGACATGCATCGATGCCCATCGTTTATCAGTTCATGAATTATGGTGTTGAACTGCAAAAAATTCTTATCGACTTCACTTAAACTTGTAGCGATGGTTTCGTCAAATCTTCCGTGTTTTTCATGTTCAAATGTGTCTTGAGTTTCATAGAATGAAGCATATTTCATCGCAGTATAACATCCATGGTAAGTCAAACCGGTGTACTGTGCGACTATCTGTTATTGACAGGGTGAAAGCCATTAATCTGTTTGGTTACATCAGTATTCAATATTTGCATTGCTATATCGTCTGTGTATTTTGTGTAGGCTAACCGACATTTTGTATTTGTTTACTAAGATAATTTGCAGTGCCATAAAAAATCTTAACTTGAGAAATTTGGTTTCAAGTAATATTCCCAGGAATAACAGTTAAGCCAGATGCAACGGCAATGGAAACACTTTGCCGCGATCACTTTGAATTTTGAAAGATTCAATGTCGGTTGTACCTTGCGTTGTGTGACAACCGGCTGTTCAGGTTCGCTTGAAAAAGACATTTCACACGGAGTTTTACATTTTGAATGAATTAATAAAGTCACACTCGCAAATACTACTTAACATCTATCGCCGAAGAAATTTGTCATCTGTTTTGACTCGACATTATAACGTGCAGCCATGTGCTAAACCCATCACTTGGCACAGCTGGTTTTCTATTTTTTATCGCTCGCATTTAGATTTTTTCAGTTGCTCTTCATCAAACGGAATCTACGAATATTACCTCTTAAAACCCAAATCTCATAGGCGTCTTGCCATATGAAAAAGTGGTAGTAAAATTTAGACGAAATCGCTTTGAGAATCAGCTATAAAATACAGATATGTCAGTTTCGGTCGTGTTGTTGTTTAGTAAACTAGCCGCTAAGTTTAATACACATTTATTTCCTCTTAAAGACAGAATTAGCTACTAATCGTTGCCTAAATGCATTAGAAAACTGTGCATGTTTCGTCAGTTTCTTGTCGACTGTTAAACAGTGATCACGAAATGTAGTTTTGCTAGTATGAAATCGACAAATATTTGGTTGTGTGTTTCTTTTTGTTTACGACAGCGCGTGAGTGAATTTACCAAATGTTAATTGCAACATCCGATCTAGTGATTCAGCTGTTGAATGACAATGTTTCGGGGTGAACCGTTAATTTAAGTGTTTGCCTAAGACTCACGTCCCTTTTGAAGTACTGTTTTTTTAAATTTTTCTTTAGTAATAATTTTTTCTTTTTTAGCTGTTTTAAAACAACCATACGACGCTGATTTAAATGTTCGTCAACAAACTACCGATGGAGTACTCACGAGTTTATAGCCGGTACTAGTGTGAACATGTTGTTCCTTTTGTCTAGAACACTCGCAGAAACTGGCAAATAGCCATGGATTTTGTTGTGTTTATTTATGGAGGTTTAATGAAATAATTTAAGAGTTCTTCGTAGTGATATTACAAGAGTGGTATGGTCCGTCTAACTACCAATTGCTATCGCTCGCATCACAGATTAGCGAATCTCTCAGCTTTATTGAATGAACTCAAGTAGGAGTTCCTGTAAAAACAAAGACTTTTTACGAGGTATGAGTGTTTAAGTTTTTAAACTGACAAAGGAAAAGCAAGTAACAAGCGAAAGTTTCATATATAATTTTTTCCTCCAATTCCAAACACTTGATTACGTGAGAGGTACATAAGCCACACTCCTGTGATTATTTTATAAAGTGTTAATAAGCTATCTTTTGATCTACATACCTTGTCCCCAGGGGGTTAATGCTTTGATAATGTCCGACGTTGAAGTTGGTATTTAGAAGAATGTCGCTTGGGCCATTGAACGATATTGAGTTTCCAAAAAAACTACACTACATGTATTCAAAGAGCACTTCATATACAATGTACATTGATTATATTAATATATCAATTAATGTTCAGATTGTATGAGCTCGCCTGATTTCAGTTGTGGAACGGTATTTTACGGCTGTCCCTGATTCGATTCGACGATAAACAATGATGTTGTATGAGCTGTTTTCACTGTACAGTTAGAAGTTTGCAATTATTGTATTCAAAATGTTTGTGCATCCCTCTACACCTGAAGTGCAAGCCACCAGGGTCTTTATTTGCAAGCTGAACTTTTAAAATATGTTTGACTCCTGTTTCCGATCATCCAATTGTTGGCATAGTTTTGATAACCTACGCTTTTTCAGAACAGCTGCAAAAAAAGTTTTTTAATAGTTCCATCCAGACTACGCCCAATCAGGACTCGCGAAGAGGGAGAGACTTTTTGGGGGGGTCGGGGGGTGGGGCTACACCCCTCACCTTCAGCACACCCCCCCTCTCTTACACAGACACACACTCACTTTGACTCACGAGTGTAATGACTATACGATTAAGGTCCATGGGTCATTTTGGTGAGCCAAGTATTATTTTTGGTGCAACTCAGCGCTCTCTTCTAATCCTCCACTAAAGAGATTTTCTGTTTGGTTTCCTTTTTATCTATCTTTCCATTATTATTCTGCTTTGCGGTTGAGGGGTTAGGGCAAATGAGAAAAGGTTATTTTTCCAAGGCAGATGAAAATACAAAGAGTCAAATCACAGTTCCAATTTAGTCTATTCTTATGCATGTGAAATAAGGCCATGCTGCATGCATGACAGAAAGTGTGTGTGATTGAAGATAAAACAGTCGAACTTTACACAATGTCTACCTCAATCCATAACTAGAATTGATGATTCTGAAATGAAAATGTACGTGAAGACCTTATGCGTTTTTAAATGTTCATTAACCAAACCTTTTTAATTTAATGATTCTTTTAACTATAAATATCCCGGTATAAGGCCGTGTATACTCTTATTTTCACACAAAATCTTCACAATATTCAGGCCGATATTTGCCTTTTGTAGAACGGTATATTATTACCAGCTGGCCTTGATCGATTAGATAAAGTTTTCAAGTATGGAGCAAGTTTGAAAGCTTGCAAAACTAACCGTTTCGTGTCGTGATTGAAAACCAATTTTTAAACACTCTTGTTACTATGCACTTGACCATTATGAGCTTCTGACCTGACTGAATCACACCTCTGTTAAAACAGATAGGCTTCATTATTTGTTGCTTAAGAATAAGAAACCAAGTTTAACTAAAGCTGATTCATATGTTTTAAACCAATCCTTAGGATAATGAAATCAAAGTGTGGCATAGCGAAAGAATATTTTTTTAATCTTAAACATGTATTTATTGTCCAATACAGTAAAACACAAGAAGTCCGAAGCGATGCCATAATTCAAACTTTTTGTTTTTGTCACACAGCAGCCTTTACAAGCAATAACCTGATACGATAAGACGAGAGTTATATTCAGTTTAAAACTATTCGTTTTAGATGTAATTCGGCTTTACCGCAGTTTTAAAACTGCTTTAGATGCAGTTCTTTGAAATAGACTGCAGAGATTCCCAGGTACAGATTCTAAAGCAAAACTTTGGGCTTTATAGATGTTTTTTCTGCCTAGACAAGAACTTGTAAAGAAAACAAGTCGACGCAGACACAGACGCAAAGAAAAACGAAGGCTTCCTTTTTCTGGATTGCGTCTGTGTCTTCGTTTGCGCCTGCTTGTCTAGTGTGCCCCTGCTTGTCTAGTGTGCCGGAACTACACTTACACTGTGTAGTTATGATAGCCCGTGTTCTTAACCGTTAACACCAGTTTCTGTTTCAGGTGGAGGGTTCAGTAAAGCGGCGCCACTGGTGCAGAAGATGTTACGAAGCTGAACAACGATAGCGCGTTTGTAATGTACCGAGGAAAGGCCGATATTAATCATACGACAAGCTTCTATGCCACGAGACAGAGCGAGAGGGATTTGTTTGAATTTGCAAGCAACAGGTCAGTAATGCTCGGTACCTATACTATCAGTAGAAATTAAAACCCTGCAGGACACAACTGAGCATTGCTTTGTATTGATAACCTTTTTTTTCTTAAGATAGCAAAACTTAGTTTAATAAAGTTTTTTCGTCGACGTGCTTTCATTTTTGTGGACACATCCGCCACTGTAGCTGTCATCAGGTCATCTTCAAACGTGATGATTACCACTTTAACTTTAAAAGAAGCTCAATATGATGTCTTCAAATTATCTTTGCCATGTTTTCAGCCCTGCTAGATCACGACGTGGAGAAGTGCTGACTAATATTCCTGAAGAGGGCGCTGTCACTAATGACGAGCCTCGAACGTTTGAGCAGGAAGAGAAATATCTGGACGAGTGTCTGAGGGGACTAAATGGCAGCACAGGAGACTTGGTAATTATGTTGGGGGTGAAGGTGGGGCTGGAAGTGGAGGTATAGGTTTAGAGTGGGGTGAAACTGGGTAGCAGGTAAGAAGTACTGACAGTGTCTTTCAACGAGTGTCTTAGAGGACTAACTGGCAGTACAGAGGACTTGGTAATAAGATTGTGGTGTAGGCGGGGGTAGAAGTGGAATTATGGTTAGAGTTGGATGATTCTGGGTGGCAGGGTAAGAAGTGTACAGTATCTTTCAACGAGTGTCTTAGAGGACTAACTGGCAGTACAGAGGACTTGGTAATA
>JAOBRG010363571.1:0-10596 GCA_027574985.1 Umimayanthus nakama | reverse complement strand
CTTAGAGGACTAACTGGCAGTACAGAGGACTTGGTAATACGATTGTGGTGAAGGCGGGGTAGAAGTGGAATTATGGTCAGAATTGGATGACTCTGGGTGGCAGGGTAAGAAGTGTACAGTGTCTTTCAACGAGTGTCTTAGAGGACTAAATGGCAGTACACAGGACTTGGTAATAACATTGTAGTGAATGTCGGAGTAGAAGTAGAATTATGGTTAGAGTGAGATGACTCTGGGTAGCAAGGTAAGAATTATACAGTGTCTTTCAACGAGTGTCTTGAAGACAAAATGGAGGTACGGAGGACTTGGTAATAACATTTTGGTGAAGGCGAGGGTGGAAGTAGAATTATGGCTAAACTGGAATGTGGGTAGCAAGGTAAGAATTATACAGTGCCTTTCAACGAGTGTCCAAGAGGACTAACTGGCATTACACAGGCCTTGGTAATTACATTGTGGTGAAGGTGGGGTGGAAGTGGAACTATGGTTGGAGTTAGATGACTCTGAACAAATTTGTTTTCAGGGCGGGGCTATAGTTAATTGTTTGACAAATTCAGAGTTTCTGATGGTAAGCTAGTAGTAATTCATTCAATATCCTAGTAGTGGCTGCTGGAAAGAGCGTACTCCAAAGTAAACACTGAGGCAGACTTGAGAACTGTGAAAATGAATTGAAGGTGGGATCTTAAATTGTTTACTGGAACTGTGGCACTGCCCGTTTCATCGTAATGTCATTGAACATCTGTTATGTTGTCGTAGGTTAATGTGGAAGACGGATATTGTGAAGTTGAAGAATACGATTTTGATGACTACAACTCAATAGCTAGCACGGTATCGTTGCTGAATACCGCGACGGAATATGCCAATGAGGATGGCAGTCCTTTTGATCAGCGGGCTTTCACTCAGAAGGGACAGACAGCCTTGACTCAAAGGGTCGCCTCTCCGGTGGAGGTGACGGGCGTTGCCAGTAAGAGTCTGCATGACGTCATCAGACAAAGAGAAGCGGCCCGAAGGCAGGACGGTATAGCTAAAGTACAGCACTGGGACAAGCTTGGAGCATCCGGAGAGCGCACAGGAGACCCAAAGTTAGAACTGTTGAGAGCAGCTGAAAAGGGAGACCTACTTGTATTGGTAGGTGCCTGCACTTTGATCCGGTCATTCTGCTTGCGATTGTAGGACTGTAATTAAAAATGGTTCCATAAAGACCCGTTCACACGCCCAATATTTACGGCGATTTTAGGTGCGACTTTCCCGGCAATTTCGAAGGCGAGAAACTGAATTCGCTCTTGTGAGCAGCCGGCAATTTTACTGCAGTTTTCCAAATTCACGTCAGCGCGTTATCGCACATGTTTTGAGCTTGTTCAAACTTCACTGCGATTTAATTTTAGTGCGATTTTCTTCACACCTTAAATCGCCGTAAATATCATCGCGCGTGTGAACTGGCCTTAAGTGCGCATTGATATGATATAATACCTTTAATATTTTTATTACACTTGTTGTTATTATTATTATTATTATCGTCATTGTTGTTGTTGTTGTTGTTCTTCTTCTTCTGATTGTTATTATTACCATAAGGACCATGAACTGAGTCTTATTGTTTGCTGCATGAGTTTAACACGAGTTTTACTACTACACGAATTCTAGCAAGATGTTTGCCAAAATGTCGGCGTTTCCACAAAAGAGTTCTTGCTACAGGCGGTAGACAGCAAAGGCAACACAGCCGTGCACAGATCTGCTCAGTTTGGAAACCTTCCTTGTCTACAGTGGCTTGTTAGTCAGCTGCCTGTTGGTACGTCTTCCCTCTGCAATCAGGACGGCCACACACCGACTGCACTGTCCATTCAGGTGAGTTTGCCGATGTAGCTATGGACAAAACTGTTGGCCACTTACGTCAGTTTCCGTTTGTCCGTCCTGGCCGAGCGATTTTTTTTCTACGCTTATTTCGGCAAGATGGCGGACGTTTACTAGAACTGCAACGTTGCTCAAACAGAGACTTGTATTTCGAAAAATTCCAAGAAAAAAAACGGAAAAAAAAGAAAAAAACAAAAACTTTTAAAAATACCGAAGAAAGGTGGGCATGACGAGTCACGAACGTAGGACCTCATAAACATGAGTAACTACCAACCCTCGAATTTTCTTGTATGTCTATCTAAAGTTCTTACAGAAGTAACCCTTAGCCAACCCTAACCCTAACTAACCATCGATAACCATAAAAAACCATCAATAGCCATATAATATGAATTTACGCATGATAAACGCGCCGTGGCGGTCTGCTATCTTGAAGTGGGGGTAAAACGAAATAAGAGCGCCCTGGACGGTCTACCAGTCAGTTTAAATGGGCCATGCGAGTTCTCACAAATGTTTCTGGCCAGAATGGCCCGGCTTAGGGATCAGAGCTGGTCAGTTCTTCCGCTCCGCTCTACCAAAACGTGGGAGTCTGGAAAGACGTAGCGGGAAAAATGTATGCATGCACCTTTGACCCTTCCATTTAAACTGACCAGAACCAGGATTTTGCGGCACGCCAGACCGGACAAGTGGAAAAGAACCTTTTGTCTGTGATTGTTCGCCTCCACCACAGGCTTTTCTCTGTGCCTTTTTTCAAGCACGGAGCACGCGGTCGCGCGCGTAGGGAGATTGGTAACAAGAATAATACTTGTCTTTCGCGCGGTGGCTTGCCTATTTCTACCCCTCCCATCATTCACTGCGCGCAACTCAGTGCCCCCCCCCCCCCCCGTCCCCCCGATTGATTCCGAGCGCCTTGCTTTGTGGTGTTACTCCAGTATGATGTCCTGGTACTGAGTACTTCCTCCTATACAGAATGGTCACCTGCCATGTATCCAGTGGTTAGTAGAAGAGGGCCATGATGACGTCATCAGCTCCAGGCATGACGTAACTCTTTTGCATGAAGCCGCTAGAGCTGGACACGATGATATTCTACGTTATCTTCTGGCTCATATGAAGGATAAAGATATTCAGATTGGTCAGTATTGGAAGAGCAGGGTATCGAGTTGGTGTCCGACCAATTTCTTTTGCGGGGGAAGGGAGGAGTGAGAGAAGGGTTTGTCAGTCACCTGGTGTTCGTTTCAGAGCGTGTTGATATTTAGAATTTATACTTCCCCCTGCTGTCAACGGGACGTTAACATCGGACGAGAAAAGTTCGATCTAAATAAGGATGCGCAAGAAAACCGTTCGTAGATTAGAAATTCTCTCTCAATTTATGGTGTCAAGCTCCTGCTTTAGATCCATCTGACTTGATCTAAACCAAGCCTTAAACCTAATCGAAATAAATACTCTAAGCATTTAGCGGCTAACATGGTACGAAAAAGTTTGGCCGTTTGAAAGGTAAAGACGAAGAAAGCCTCAAGAAAGCTTTAAATTTAGTTGTATCCCATTTATATTAATTAATAACAGAGTTGAACATTGTTAACTTGAGATGTTCTTTATGTCTTCTTTCCCATCAAAAACGTCTTAATTAATATTTTTTAAAACATTAAAATATTGCAAAGCAGTTTGTTAAGTTGATTAGATCCCTAACACTTAAAATTTGTCTCTGTCGAGTTAGGCTTTAAGTATAACGAGGCGAAGCCTTTGCCACACCGATCGTAGATCAAGCCGATGTTCTAGTCTCCAGGGCCCGGTTGTACGGAGCCTGGAAAACTTTATCCAATGGATAAATCCCTATCTACTAAATAGTGTTGTCCAGACTTCGTACAACAGGGCCCTGAATCTCTGTCACGCATGCCACGCAAAAAAACCAGTCAGTAGTTTTCTCGTGCAGCTTTCAAGAAAGAATCCACACACTTTTAGAAAGGTGTGGAGTAATGTTAGGGCTACATCAAATATAACTGCGAGTAAAATGTGCTATATTGTCTTCATCAAATAAATTATTATATTTCTTAGACATCCATGACAGAGATGGTGTGACACCCGCCCACTTGGCAGCACGTGAAGGTCACCTGTTATGTCTACAGTCATTGGTAGAATTCAACAGTGACGTCACATCTAGGGACAAAGACGGCCACACAGCTGCGGATTATGCACACCGAGCCTGTCAAACCGGTTGTTCTCGATATCTGGTGGTTGTCGAATCATGCTTGCTGCTGGCAGCTCGTGTTGCCAAACTGCATCGGGAAGTGAAGATGTCGAAAGAAGAGAATTTGGGACTCAGAGGGAGACTGGAGGTGAGAGTGAATGGCTAACTTCTCATTAACCCAGAGTGCGGTCTCTACAGGAAGTATCAAACTGAGGCTTTGCTGTGTTGCTGCGTCAACGTTTAAGTTTGATGTTCCCGTAAAGACCAAACGTTTGAGGTTTAAATAAAGTATTTTATAATATGGTTACATTCTTTACTTCGCATGTTTGTTTGTAAACGCGCAAGTCTTCGGCAATAATCTGTTATGTCCGTAAGCCCGAGCCCAGTCCGTCATTGTTTTTTTGTATGTTATTTGTGAGATTTTTTCAGTTAGATGCGATTGTTTTCCAAATAAACGAAAAATTTCTTATTCTTATCAAGAAAGAAAGAAAGAATGAAATAAATAAACAAACAAACAAAAAATCAATCGATCAATCAAGTAAATAAATAAATAAATAAAATGGTTTTTATATTTCAAAGCAGACAGTGCTCAATGCTTAAGCAGAGCAGAAACAAGAATGATAAATAATCACATATGCGCACTACAGCGCTGTTACGACAGAGTGTTTTAGCTCTTTCGCATCCGGTGCATAAGTAAATAACTTAATTAAATTATTGATTTTTTAACTAATTAATCACGTAACTAATTATAAACTTTGTATTTGGTTAATCACAACACGATCAGTGTTTTGACTCAAGCATTCAGTCCTACGTTTTCAAAGATAACTTAAGTTTTGTTTGTGCCTCTTACATAAACTCGCCGTAGTCTTGCGGTAGGTCTGTAAAAACCACCGAGTGATTCATAATAAGCTCAACGTCCTGCCAGATATGATAATCCTACATTAAATACAATAGTTTCTTCTTTTTATAGTTAACAGGTAATCGCTTTCTATTTTGCCAGATTCTGGAAAGACAGCTTCCGATAGGTCTCCCAGACAGACCTGAGGCCGACGGCGGAGATCAGGTAAAAATACACTCTGCTCTGTATTACCGTTATGCGATTTAAGCAAAATTGTTAAAAATTCAGGGCACAAGTTAATGTTTGTGGTTGGCTCATTGTCCGGGTTTGTTCCGTCCTGTGTCGGACTGTTGTTTGTTGAAACTGACGTTTCGACAACTTGTGTGGAAGTTATATTCAGAGTCATGTAAATCTTAAGTCATGCAGTTGTTAATATAATTCTTTGCACTCGACAGAGCGACAGCACTTGCTCTACGGACTCAAGACCAAGTGGGAAGTGCAGACCAGGACGAGCCAGACCCATGGACGCCGCACCTGATGGACAAAGCTCAAAAATTCTCAATGCGGACAGGTGAGGCCAGCGGTTATTCTCTTGTTTTTATGGCCGTGTATAAACACATTTTTTTTCTCCGGGTTTTAGCTATCTGCCTACCTGAAAATGATGAAAAACGATGGAAACGCACGACGAAAACGGGACATTTTGACATCTCCAAAGCGGAACTTGTTAATGCGCCGTTTTCATTTGTTCTTGCGAACGGCTTCAATTTAAGAACGAAATTTGTAGTTGCTGAATTCGGTGACAGTTATTGTGCATGTTCAGAGCTGTATTAGACGTGTAGGTTCGATTTAGGTTCGCTTTAGGATCGTATAAGCCTTTAAGTACGGACGTATTAGGCGTTTTCGATCATTGAGGATGCAGTTTTTATACATGTTGACGGGGTTTGTTTCTTACGTTTACCATTGGTCTTATCGCTGTCGTTTTTGTTGCCGCTTTCGGTACCGAGAGAGAGTTTTATGATCTTTATTTCAAAACGATGGCTTACTCACCCTAATAATTTTGGCCTTTTTCGTGGATAATCGACGTCTATGTGTGTGTGCGGGGGCTGGGGGGGTATGCTTTTCAACATGGTTACAGAAAGAACTAAGCTGTCTATTAGGCACACAAGCAGCGTTCGCCTGCTAATTAGCATCCGTGACAATTACATGTATATCAAGTTCCAATTAGGAGCTGTTGCTGCAATTCTCTTTAAAAATTTCTTTAGCAAAAATGCTGCAAGAGTACGTGATATTATCAGAAAAACATTTGTAATGCCTCAAATAGTAAAACACTAAAGACCAAAATGTCGTCGGGCGTTGGGGCAGTGCGCTGTATTGACAGTTGCAATGTTTTTCGCAGGATGAAACAATACAAACACATATTTCTTAGTGCCATTTTACATGTTATGTTCCGAGCAACTAATCCACTGTTTATAAAATATCCGGAAATAAGAACAATTTAAGAACAATTCGAGGATGAAATCGCCAAAAAATTAAGAACCGCCGAGGCTGAGCCGAAAGTTACTGGTTCTTAAAAAAAGCGTGTATGCGAAGGAGCAGGTGCATCGCTCTCAGCTTATGGAGTCCCGAAACAAATTGTATATTAACTTATGCGTATTCCAGGTCGTTCTACAATCACACCGCTCATGGCACAAGAAACTGCCGAAGCAAACCGGAAGGGGAGTTCTTCATGGGCTCACGAACGGAGGATAACCACCACAATATGTATGAATTGTCTCGACTTATCCGCCAGAGAGGGAGTATCGGCTCCTTGGGGTCTGGGGATAGCGCGACACCCTCGTCTCTGTCAGAAATACTAGACGACGCACCGGAATCCGAGCAAGCCATGGCGTGAGTAAAAAAAAAGAAGCTTTTAGCAGTCCATCACATGGGTCCTGCGTCTGTATAATCAAGTGATTAGTAGTGTCAGAGTTGAAATAAAGGGTAAATGTAACTAGAAAGAGCCTTACCGTGGGTGTTTTGATATCGTATCAGATTATGGTATGTGGGTCAACACTCTTGTGAACCGTTACTGCCCGGGAAACAACGGAAACCACTCTATTTCCTCAAATTAACAGTAGTACTGTCACTGGCGTGACTGTTTTTCCTGTAACTTCTATGAAATAAAACAATAAAAGTATCCCATTTTGAAAAATAGACTATTTAAACTACTGTTGTTGTTTTTCTTTTTATTGATGTTTTTGTTGATGTTGTTGTTGTGTTGCCATGTAGACTACGTAATCGGATGTCGGTTAAGCCATAATTGGTTGCTGTTTATAAAAACTGCTGGCAGTAGCTACAACACAAAATAATAATACTATTTAAAATGAGTCATACATTTAGCTTAAAGCTGGTTTAAAATAACTCCACTAGAAGTACAACAAACGTTTAGAATAAAATAAAATGAATGCTTTGTATATCACTAAATCATATGACTAAAACTATACCATCATATAACTAAAAGTTATATTTATGCTAACAAGACTATGTGTTACAATGCGATTAAAGTGAATCTACAATATGTAGTCTAATCCAAACTTGTTTAATTAAATCGAATTGGTTTATTTGGGTTTAGCTTTGATAAGTTAAAGTGTTTTCGGCTAGTAACTATCCCAAACAAAACTTTCTGAGGTAGCTACATGGCCAGATTAGAGCTGTTCGTGGGAAATTAAGATGGTAGTTTGCTGCAAGCGAACACGTAGTTGAGGGGGAAAGCGGAAAGGTTTGGCCTAATTCGACCTAGTTTACCTAATGTAGTCTACTACTACTACTATTACTACATGCAAACAGCGTTGATATTATTATCACTATCGCTCTATTGTCACTGTTGCCACTATACTGCTGGTCACTTGAATACGTCAGTGATATATTGTAAAACAAAGTAAATGCAAAACAAGCCGCTATTTACACTATTGCTGTTGTTTACAAGGTCGTGTAGAGTGCATATAACTGGGTGTTTATTAAATCACGCTTGGCTATTGTTTGTAATGTTATATTTTTTCGTTATAGGAAGCAAATTGCTTCGACTACTCATCGACTGCTGCTTTCACGTCATGCTCATGTTTCGGATGACACACGACAAGTTGAACCGAACATTGCTGGAGAGATGAGATACGACACCCATCGAACACCTCAGAGAGCCGGTAAATAGCTGTTTACTTACACTTCAAGCAGACAAGCCGTTAGTCAGAGCCCGATTAATACTAATTCCGGATTAACTACTAATAAAACCTATAGGGCCGGGTATTTAAACGGAGTCTAGGCCTCTTAAAACCAGTATCTCCTTTTCGGTTTCTAACGGCTCACGCAATTTTGATTCTCTTTAAAACACACTCGTGCAGGTGAACTCCAAATTGAACTCGTAAAAGCTCGATTACCCCTACAAAGTTCGCCTAACCTGTATTAAATTACACTCATTTTCATACAACAGTGCCCAGGGCCAAGATAGAAAAAACGAGATGTGTATTGTCTCGCGGCCATGTAATATATTTTAGACCTTTATGTTTTATTACGAGTACCATTGTAACTGCGGCTACGACTTCTTAGCTTTTAAACTCGTATTGTTGACTGCGAGATCTTCAGCAACTTTTATAGTAAACAAGAGGACGGCCATGCACGAGGTTTGACCTGACAACGGTTTTGCGATCTCCTGTCACAAATTTGGTCGTACTAAAAAGTCGTCATTTCAAGCCCCCAAAAGCAGACGCCTCATTTCCTGCGTGGCGGGGCGGGAGAGGAAACGAGGCGTCTGTTTTTTGAGGCTAGTCGTACGCGAATCACCACAAAATCGACGTCCTCTTAAACCTCAATAAATTCTCTACAAAACATGTCTTCCACAACTGCTGTGGTGATTCGCGTTGAGGTGTTGAACTGGGGTTCTATTCCGTCTTGTTAGCTCGATCAGTATCTCGCCTTCTCTGCTTTCTTACTTGGGGATCCTAACCGACGATAAATCGCTCAAAATGGCTCCAAATGGCCCCAAACTTCACAGAACAGACAAGTACACGCTATACAAGAGCCTGGTCAGCTTTATTGCATCATTCAAAACATTATCATACATTTCGAAAAATCGAGTGGATTCCCATACAAAGTCTTATAAATCACCCGTTCCAGGAGTTGCCATACAAAGTCTTTATACATGTATAAATCGCGACCGTTAACACAAACCGTAAGCTTGGGCTGCCTGTAGTCGTACTCGTACTCGTCATCAAACCCGAAGGTATCTATTCATGCAGAGATCTGAAATTGTTCTTTTCTCCCTAGATCATGTCGAGAATCGTACAAGAGATATAGACAAACAAGCAAAGCCGTTGCTGCCACTACAGTATTTAACACAAACCAGCAAAACTACGTTTGCTGACAGAAACCAACCATATCCACTGGATGATCGGCGCCACATATCACGGCACCTGGACAAATTAACCAGGAGTTATTCATCCGATTCTAACGAAGGAGGCTTTCCGCCCAGTCGCTCAACAAACTCAAGCAAATCAAGTTCCCCTGTTCTGCTATCAAGCAGTTCTCGAGAATCAAGTAATTCAAACTCTCCCGTACTGAGAGCCACGGCTCTATACGGAAAACTTGAGCCTGCAGGCTTAAGTTCGGACAGCGGCAACTCTGATATTGAGCTGGAGCATAATATACCTGAGAGGACCGCACACCAAAGCATCCAATCAGAATCGAGCTTCGAAAATTACAAGTTCTACACAGCTAAAAGTCCAACTATGAAATCAAACTTAAGTCACGAAATTCACAATCGGCTTTTGCCAAATAGTGCAAATAACCGTCGGACGCAAATGACTGTGAATGAATCAACAGACAGGTACCTTGAGCAAGACAGAAATGCTGTTTCTGCTACGACAAGAGCACCTCAATATAATAAGGTTCTAACGACATCACATATACTAAATGGAAGTCAAAAATACAATAAATCTTCATTCGACCAAAACCAGACTCAAATTGTTAATCGAACGTTTGCACCAGCCGTTGATAAATCCGGTTTTACTGTCCTGCGGCCACTTGCTAGACAGGGTGTAGGTTCTGTCGCTGAAATAAATGATAGTAGTATTTACACTCCAAGTTCCAGCGAGAGCCTGGGACCTCCGTTACACAACTCCGCGGTAAATAGAAAACATTTGTCCGTCCATGAGATAGAAACTGCGGTAGCCCATCGCAATCTCCTCACGCATTCAGGTTCCAGCCAAGAAGATTTCACTTCTCGAAATAAAACAAATGAATACCCAACGGGTGGCGCAGCTAAGTACTCGACACAGAGCAGGACTCAAAACTCGGACAATTTACACCCTTCGATGTTGCGTCGAACTTATCATGGGAAGGGATTTCACGACTCCCCAACGAGTAATCAAGACGACACTTTTGATGTACCGCTGACCACAGTTGAAAGAGCTGGATTACGGACAATAAGACCCGTAGGCCCCAGAACACCTCCAAGGAAAACTGTCGTATGTAATGCTGTACTACTATGCTTTACTTTCCTTTACTTTATTTTACTTTACTTTTCTTTACTTTACTTTACTTTACTTTTCTTTTCTTTAAGTTACTTTACTTTACTTTTTCTTTACTTGACTTTACTTTACACTACTTTGCTTTGCTTTGCTATGGATAGATAGATAGATAGATACTTTATTAAGTTTTAAAACATTACAGTGAATATAAAAACTGAATTATGTTAAAACTT
>JAOBRG010363560.1:0-12403 GCA_027574985.1 Umimayanthus nakama | reverse complement strand
ATTAACGAGTAATACATTTGCTGTGAACTTTTAAGCTTTTAAACACGGCGGAAAGAGCCCACGCCTAATTCAATTTTCCAGAACTTCCTTAATATTAAAGTAACACCAACCAAATATGGCCACTTTTACTAAAATTTATGAGAGAACAAGATTCTGGAATAGTTTTGCCTCAAGGGCATCACATATTGCCCTGGCAACACCGTTTTTGACACCATGTTTTTTCAGTATTTTTCTCCATTAATTCACAAAATTGTTGAAACAAATACTAACAATTATTCTCAAAGGGAATTAATCGATATTCCCTGTAGAATAATTTATGTTACACGTGACCTGTGACGTCATAGGTATTGCGCAATACCATTTTTTGAAATCCAAGATGGCGGCCATGTACTTTGCACTTTGCCTAAATTGAAAGCTTTTCTCGGTCAATTTGCATTTGAAAACAGTGAAAACAGAATTAATAGCGTTAAATAATATGAATTTGAGTAAAATTTGAAAGCTATAGTTTAAGAGCTAATGTAAGGTTTGAACATCAAACTTTCGCTGAAAATATCTGTGTTTAAAATGTTCAATTTCTTTAAAATACTATTATTTATATTTAAAAGGAAGTTTAATTACATTTTGTACCGTTTATTTGTCGATTTTTGAAGTCAGAAACATCTCTAAACTTTTCTCTTATGATTAGGAAAATTTTGGTAAAAATCGAAAAAATTGGCAGTTATGACGTCATTATGACGTATTGATGACGTCACGCGCCAATTAAATTACACTAAATTAATTCGTTTATGATTCTCTACTAACTCACCAAGGAAACCTCTTTTTGTTACGCACTTAACTATGTAGCCCCTTGGAAGATTTTTTTTGGTTGTTTTTGGACAATAGAAATTAGCGACTGCTTTTTTTTTTTGCTAAATATTGGTTGCGCTTTTTTTCTTTTTAAGTTTTTTTTTATTTCTGACATGACATGTTTTCGATTTTTTGTAGGATCAAAAACTTCCAACATCGTTATTAGACATTCAGTGAGGCAAATATGCGTACCTTTTCGACAACAAACTCCTAGAGAATTAACTAATAATAAACAAGCCAGTTTCAAAATCATGCGCAGTACGTACAGTAAAAATCGTATATTTTTAGCGGGGCACAAGCGCACGTCCTGTAAACACGGTGGATTGGCGAATGACCGGAGAATTGTTTTAAAATATATTTAAAGCAAATCAACTACAAAATCTTTGTAGCAGTATCTCCCCTCATTCATACATTTCGCCATGTTAACAAGACGTGCAGCCCGCCAAATAAACCGATTGTATGTACTGCGCATGATTGTGTAACTGACATATACAACGGAAATCTTTCGCGTCCCTACCTGTGCTTGTTTATAAGCTTTCATGTAAGGTGACTTCCTGTAGTTATTTGAGATGCAAATATTCCCAACGTATTTGTTAGTTACTGTTCTACTTCATCAAGACGAGTAAATTCATGACGTGGTGTATGTCAAAGCTCAAACATTCAATCCCTTACTTTAAACACCCAATCCCTCAGTTTGGCTCGAACTTTAACAACAAACGTAGGGCTCATCAATGATGTTGCAACCCAGCTGTTTTGCGTGTTTTGAAGAGCCAATATACTCTCAAACCTGAACGTCAAAAGCTGCATATTTCGTTAAGAAGTAAGTAAGAAAAACTTCTTTTTGATTCCGAATTTCAGCTCTTATCTAGCAAGACTATTTCTCCCGGTTTTTTCGCATGGCAATGAGGCAAAATAAGAACAGTGTATTCAGCAAAGATTCGCCTGTTAGCCATAAAATAAAAAAAATCAACTAGATTGTCCCATAATCAAGAAAGTTTTGAAGACAATGAAGTATGAAGTACGTTAAATGTTTCCTCCGTTTGTTAATGTAGTTTAGTTAACAAAAGGTCTGAAAAGAAACTTGGCATAGAGTAACTGGAAGATGACACCACTGACAGGTGAAAGCACAAAAACAAACGCATTGAGTATGGGTTTCCTGTGGTATAAACACTACTTAATTACACTTTCGAACTCCTTTTGTCCAGATACATATAACACTTGGAGTTATTTTTGTTGTTTAACGAAAACTAACGTAATGTATTTAGCTTTGTGGTATTAGTTTTTTTTTTGAATGGACACACTTCATTTGGAGCCGCACGCTGTTGTGTGTACCTTACCATCGTATCGTATAGTTAAAGCTTTATAATTAAATAAAATAAATAAATAAATTTGTCTTTTTGACACGAATTCCGAAAGTAACGATAAATTGTTCGGGTTGTATGGTTTTTCCGTATCCAGCTGTCGTCACAAACTTGCGAATCTTTACAAGAAAGCTATCAGCTGATGTACAGCTCCTCAAAAACAGAAAGAAGCCTATAAAACCTATAAAAATGATTTGTCATTTAGATGGAAATGGAAATTAATTGACCAATACCTGACCAAGCCCTGACTTTTATTTCACACCTATTTTCCATTTTATTTGACAGTTTAGAGTGACAGTTACAGCATAACTTAAGTAACTCGAAAATAAAATGTGCAAAATGCAGAACAATTAAGTTGTGTTTTGTTTATTTCTTTTTACTTATCTACACGATTCGCTAACGTAACAGGGGCAGGAATTAACCCCACAGAGCAAGGCTTCAATTACGGGTTCCCGAAAAAAAAAACTGCGAATGTTATGCAAACAGTAAAAACAAACTAGGGAAAATAAGAAGGAAAAGACGTTAATTACGCCTTGAAACAAAATAATAAAGACGGTGAGTTGTATAAACCGCATAATTTCATGTTTGTTAATCGAAAGTATATCACTGTTTATCTTAACATGTAAACTACACATGAATAGGCTTGTATGCAAAATACTTACTAGTTGTTTTTGTAAAACAACACTTTTGCTCACCAATCGGGTTAATCGTTCAATTATAACTGCCTGTAACTGTTGTATTTTTAGAGATCTTCAGTTATGATTGCATTTTATAACTTCCTGCTTCAGCACAAATCCTGACTAGCTTTGTAAAGTGTAGCAGAAAAAACAGTTAATAGAGCCTGAACAGTATATAGAATGATAGATAAATAGATAGATAGATAGATAGATAGATAGGTTGATAGATAGATAGATAGATAGATAGATTATATTTAATGTTACTGTGTATACTGCAGATAGAAACTTAAATAACCAAACTGAAAGGTACGTAAAACTTTAATTTGATTAAGAAATTAAAAAAATATGTATGTAAGATGATGAAAATCGCAAGCAGTCCCTAGCTTTCCGCTTGAACTCGCCACAGTGCGCACTGGGGCAAGGAAAAAAACAAGAGAAAAAGGAGAATTAAAGAAAACATCATAAACACCTTTCTTGTAAGATAAAATATACCATTAACAGATTCGTTATATTATTGTTGGTGCACGTGAACAGTCAATCTCTAGCCACTGAAAGTGCTTACATACTGTCCCTCTCGTACACACTCATACTCGCATCTTTTCTTTTCAGCGTCCCACTTGAGGTCACCTGAACATTTCTGTACATAGCCAATGTTATTGGAGCACTTGATAAAGTGCTCGCAGTCGAATATATATTCATAGTCACCGTCTTCATTGACCATGCAAAATTCTGCAACTGCAAAAATGGGGATATGTCAATCACATGTCACCGTAATGAGCGAACCAATTCCAGCCGTGAGTGTATTCCAAGGACGAGACCTGTGGCGAATCACGGACTTTTGAAAAATATGGTCAAATGCCCGGACCAGCGGACATTCTTATTGATAAATGCCCCGCCCCCAGAGTCCGTCAGTGCAAATTACAACAACAACAACAACAACAACAATTTATTCGCACCGGTTTGTACAAAGAGAAAAAAAAAATTACAAATTGGATTAAACGAATATAAAGTGTCTGGGCACCCGAAATATCTATGGGAGCTAATCTAGTCGGGTGCCCACTTTACAAGGTATTAATATGTAAAACAGACAATCAGAGATACATGGAGGAAAAACAATAATACTGGTAATCTAAATAAATTACAAGGCATAACGATGAGACAAACGCGAACGGTCAAATGGTCTCATGGTGAGTAGGGTCAGGAAATGGGACACTCCGACTGGCCAAAGACAAGCAAATGGTTTAACTGTTTTTATAAATAAATTGATTTATTTACTCATTTACAAATTCGCCAGTACAATTTGTCCCCTTATTTTTTTGTTCCAAAATGATTGCGTTCGAAATCCTTGACTCAAATTTTCTGAGCACTGTCAGAAATGACAACAGGATGTTACGAAGTTGGTTTTTGGATGGTTTCAAATGCCCGGGGGGAGGGACACTGTTACATGCCGTTCCCTGCCATCGAGAATTATTTGGTGTGAAATCCTCAGGGCTTGCATGAAGGAGGGAGGCTCGCAGCTGGAATTGATTCGTGAATAACGCTCTGCCTAATCAGTGGGTGGTGGTGAGGGCTGGTGGTGGGTGGTGATGGTGGCGTCGGCTGGTGGGTGGGGGTGGGGATGGGTGGTGGTGGCGGTGTCGGCTGGTGGGTGAGGAATGGGTGGTGTGGTGGTGGTAGTGGTGTGGGTTTGGGGTTTGGGTTTGGGGTTTAATGGTGGTGGTGGGGGAGAGGGTCGAAAAGTTTGTTGCAGCATCGTATTCTCACCAAATTCCCCTTCAGGAACGCAGTCGCCTTCATCTGGGTCAACGCATGCGTTCTTGCTAATGCTCCAGTGCATACTGTCATTGCAGCTCTTTTCTATTTCCTGACCATGCGCACACTCAATGAATTTATCACACCTGAATGGGTGTCGGTCTACCACAGGCAAATGATTCACAGTTTTTACTCCTTCACATCGATTAACTTCGCGTTTGTTACGGTTGATAGCGATACCTGGTGTACGGATATAGAATTCGGTTCAGTTTAAAAAGTTTCTTCATAACCTTTTGATCACGTTACCAACCTGACATTGTTTCCCTATCAATTTTACAGTTGTAAGACATCCATAGCTGAGCTTGCACTAAAATGAAGGATAGGGGTTCTCGCAACCTTGAATAGAAGGTCTTAATGGGTTAACCAGTTTGCTGATTTCTAATAATGGCTTTCAAAAACTCTAATTGGATCGCTCTCAATCGGATTAAAAATAAATGATCATTGAGAACTGACCAAAAAAACGTCACTGATTTAATACTGAGAAATAGGTACCCTCATTCAGGTATAGCCAAAAATAAATAGCCGAAAGAAAATGACAGCGAAAACACAGTTTCAAAATAATCTTAATTCGACCTACAAAGCGGGACCATAAGACATAATTGCTCCGTTTCTGAAATGACTGTGAACAGTTTTAAAGGTAATAGATCTTTTGGACATGTAACACAGTATGCTTACATGGCTGATTAAGTATTTTTGTTTGTTTTGGTTGATTTTGCCTTTTGGAATGAGAGTGCAATTTCAATACATGTAATCAGTAACGTGTTTTTTAAAAATGTGCAAAATTATATTCCTAACGAATTTGAGCCTCAGCGTTATTCTTAAAATGTAGCTAATCTCAGCCTCAATATTCTTTCAAGACAGTATGTTCTTACAAAAAATGAGTGTACTTGGTTTTCTGTTAGCAATGATACATCTTCAATATTTGAAATGTAAAGTCTTACTTGTAATGCTCTCAATAATTCAGTAACATCTGAAAAAATCCATACGAAGAACTACATGTTACAATATCATTTATTCGTCTACTAATTTATTTCAAAGTTTGCGAAAGATGGCACTTAGCGGTAGCGAATACATTAGGACAAGTGGGTGTACCTGATGAAGCAGCAAACATCGCTGTTAGAAGCAAGCATGTCGGCAACATCTCAAAAGAACGCATGATGGTTTTAATTTTAGAATCTTTCCTTGTTCTTTATGGTTTACAAAATAAGCACTGCAAAAGTAATAAATAGAGGATATTACCGGGAGTGCGAAGATAAGAATTGTACCTTCGATCGGTTCGGATGACACAGACATGACACACTCATACATGCACAAAAAAGATGGCGCGACTAAATAAAGACGCGATTTACGTTATGCAGGAAAAGAAGTAGCACAAAAATGTTAAACTTGTTCGCGTCTTAGCTTAGTCGCAGCAAATACTGGGCTAAGGGTTAATAACTGTTCTCAGACACGTGTACCATAATTACTTGTGGTGCCACGAGTCAAAGTTTGGGTTCGATTTTTTTTTCTTTTTTTCTTTCTTCATGTCACGATTCGGTCCGGTGACTGCCATATTTGGAATTTATCTCCGGTCCCACGCGGTCAATGCCCCAATTGTTTTTCCTTTTTTTCAGTGCGCAGTTTTGTTTGTGAGAATGGAGTTCGGATGAAGGAAGTAGTTTGTGTGTTTTTCGAATTATTTGCTGTGTTTCTTAACAAGTTATTGTTTCCCTCGTTACATACAGTTTGCATTAACATCGGTGCTTCAAGGGTTAAAATAACTGAAGGGAGCCTCGCTTCAGTCTCCACTCGTGCCACGAGTAAGGAGCCTCTTGTTTGACGTAAAAACAGCGATAAGATTAGTCGGTTTGCGGCTAATTAAGTCACGACATATTTTCTTTTGCGTTTAAATGCAGCAATTTTTACGAAAACTATTGGAAAGCATGTGTTTACAGGCTCAAATAGGAATAAAGCTAAGAATAGAGTCTAAAAAGGAGAAATTAGAACGAATTTTCCCAACAAATTGCGGTTTTCTATTTCAAACATTAATTTGCATAACTGATTATGCATAAATTATCAGTGTTTGTGTCATCTAACTAACATCAATTGATGCGCTCGTTATCAGTCTACAAGTACTGAGCGTTTTGTTTTGATTGCTTGAAGCTCCAAATCTATGGTTGGGAAAACCTATGGGGGGTGGATTCCACTAAACCCCCCCCCCCCATCCCCCTTGGACGTTCGAGGGTTAAACTAACAATCACTGAAAAATCCCACTCAAAAGTAAAAAAGTCTTTCCATTTTCCAGCAATTGCTCCGCCTTTCGACTTAATGAAACGTATGTATAAAAAACATAAAAAGGAAAAATGCTGTGATTTGAATGGAATGATGTCATTCCTACTTCTCTTTGTTAAACACGTTGTGTGGAGTATTGTTCTAGACTCAAAACAATAGTTTTCTT
This sequence comes from Umimayanthus nakama, assembly GCA_027574985.1. Taxonomy (NCBI): domain Eukaryota; kingdom Metazoa; phylum Cnidaria; class Anthozoa; order Zoantharia; family Parazoanthidae; genus Umimayanthus; species Umimayanthus nakama. The sequence continues at coordinate 5,270 of JAOBRG010363560.1, read as the reverse complement.
AAAATAGATCATTCTACTGAAAAGTTTACGTCAAAAGACGTCGTTTAAGAACCTGTAAATTATAGTGCGATAATAAGGAACTTGGGATGTTACGCATTTAAATAGAAAAAACAGAATAGGTTGTGTGAAGCATTTTTAAAGCTTTTTCAGATATCGAGCTCTTAGTAGAAGAGTCTGTAGATAGCTAAAAAGTATTAATGTATGAAGAATGTGTTTTGAAATGCTTATATTAGTCTTTTGCGATTAACGTTAACTGACACTATTCATAAAGGGAATTTTGGTGTTTCTGGGAGTGGCCAAGGGGGTGCAGCTCCCCCTCCCCCCAATCCAATACAGTAATAATAATAATAATAATAATAATAATAATAATAATAATAATAATAATAACAATAACAACAATAATAACAATAATAATAATAATAATAATAATAATAACAACAATAATAATAACAATAATAATAATACAATTTATGGAATCTTCAGCGATCGATACTCTGACAACTGCAATTTCACTCTTAAAATATTTGGGAAAAAACAGCCAGGTTTAGTCATATCACTAGTTTTTAACAGTCAAAGCTTTCCAAAAGCAGAGGTGCAAAATTAATGTATTAACAAAATCTTGCAAAACATTCTTTTAAGGTTAGAACAACGTTTGCGTCTGAGTATTAAATCACTTGATCAGTGATAAGTAGAAAATAATTGAAACGTTCGACATATGGTGTTTAATGCACTTAGCTATTCCTGCAAAGAAGGTTTTTGCAAGTTATAGACTATAGAGTTACAAGTACTATCCTTAAAATTCAATCACAACTACCTACTTAATCAAAATGGAAAAGAAGCTTGTACTAAACTGACTAGGAAACTCTGAGGTGTAGTTAGAAGTACGATAAAATAGAAGATAAGATGGAAATTGTGAAACTCGATAGAATTACTCTTCCAAATCAAACTGCAAAAGTCTCAAGAACTTATCTTTTAAAAGTTCTGCAGGTACTTCATCGCTCTATAGCCAAACAAGTTTGTCAATGTAGATTATAGAGTTGCAAATATTTTCTTTGGAGTTAAATTTAAGTTAGTTAAGTTCGACTTTAACAGGATATTCAAAATGACCTAATTGGCGTAAACTGACTCACACAGTATTGGAACTATTCAATGCACGCATTTTTAACACAAACGTACAAAAATATAGTCTAAAAAAATGTTCTCACCTGCTCTGGGATCGATCGTGAAATACTAGAATATGTGAAGGAGTCACATAAAATGAGTCTTATTGATGTTTTATGAACACGGGTGCTATTAAAAAACTAATTAAGTTGAAGTGTACATGTCGTAGTTTTGACTTCACTTGAATATGATTGTCCTCTTGATATTGAATAATTCATATAATTATTATTATAACTATTATTGGAAACCAGTTTTTAAAACAGCACTGTTCTTTGTGTTAGGTAAATTATCTACATTTAAACTGTTAAAACAATTGTGGTAGTTAAATCTTGACGCTGTTTTCGAGCAAAAGTCAATATTAGTATCCAAGACTATCAATTTCAAATTTTGAAGGATCCATGCCACAGTTGACTTTTGAAGGAGCAATATCCCAGAGATTGTTTTGATAGTCTTACGTGTAGTTAGACTTAAATCGGTGCTAAAAATTCTATTGAGATGAAAATTGTTTCCTATTGTCGTCAATGGAATTTTTCCCTTTTTAATCATCAGTTTATCAATGAAAGCAAACTTGTTCTTATTTAAATAACAATGGTTTTTCTTAAAAAAAGCTCAGTCGTTAGCAGTTGTTGACGCACAGGAAAAGAAAAGCATGCAGTCTACGAAAGTAAACATTTCTGTGATATTATAAATGTTTCTCTTAATTGTATAAAAAGAAAAAGGAAAAAAGTTCACGTTTGCATTAAGAAGAAGTCAGTTGTGATCAAATCAGAGAACAGACCTTAACTATCTGGTTAACAATATTAATTTCATTGCAAGTAACTCGCATTCAGTGATCGATGAGTGGGCGGTCAGTGAGCTGCTTATTTAAATTGTACACTTGTATGCGTGCGGATGTTGCAACCCTGTCACGAAATAGACACTTTGAAATCCAAGGAGTACCAGTTTTGATTAAGCACTGTATCGATAATCTAACTTTAATTATTAAAGACCAAGCACTTGATAATGAAACTCTGGCAATCTGATTGGTTTTCTACTCCTGGTATAAATCCTTTATACTGCAATTTGTCTAAATATGGATACTGACAGTTTTTTTCAAGGAAAATTTCCCCTTAAAATGGCCGAAAACTCAACTCGGTAGAAAATAGAAGTCAAGATACTTTTATCAAGTGATTGGTAAATTATAAAACAAATATTCCACTCACTTTTGCTGGATAAGAGCTTATGATAGCTGTATTTAACTCGAGGGAGAATAATTAATAATTATTTCCTTTATAACCTGCTTAACATACACACGTTTTTTGTTTTCCATACAAGGTGAATCAGTTGTGTAAGGACAGAAGCAATTTGTTATGATTACACCTTTAGAGCTCTGGAATGGATCTCGTTAACACATCTGGTTCGCATCTGGCCTTCTAGGAATGGATTATACGCTTATCAAGTGGCGCTTTTGCCCAACGAGTGCTCAAACACTCATTAACCCTAACCAGACTGAGTTCTTTTGGGTGTCCCTCACGCTGAGGCGAGGGGGGATTCAAAGAGCCCATAACAGTAACAATTATTCATTTATGTCTATCGAGGAGAAGTTTTGGCAACTCGTAATCCATACCAAGATCGTTTGCTTCACATCTTTTAAGTAATGATATGACGGCATATGACATCACAATTACGTCATTACTGTCAAAACTTTTGGCTTTTACAAAACCTTGCTGGTCAAAACAGTTTAGAGAGGGTTCTTACTTGAAATACAACATGAAGTGATACAAAACGAAAAGGAAGCTTTTTATTACAAATAACAGTATTCAAAAGAAATTCAGTTTTACAAAGATTGTTTTTCCAGCAAAAGGTCAATGCTCAAACCAGACATCAGTTACAGCTCATAAGCTTTAACATTAAAATTTTACTAAAATATTCTTTTAGTGTCACTACCATTGTTAAGGTTCTGTTTCACACGTTTTCAAATTCAAATTGACTAGGAAACATACATATGGCCACCAACACAAGTCACAACACATCGCACCGCATATCACAATACAACACGACACGACACAACACACCTAACGCAGCACAAAAATATAAAACAAATCAAAACAAAACCTGACAAAACAAAGCAGAATAAAACGAAACAAAAAAAATATTGTTTGAGCATCCAGATGAAATTTCCAACCGAAACAGTATGAAAAAACAAGACTTGGTCTATTTTTATTACTGGATTACTGACTTACGTACAAACAACTGTCATGCAGAACAACGGAAACACGCACAGAAAAAGAACGACATTCATATTGCGTTTCGCATACAACACATTTTGACCACGTGTGTTTTACAGCTGCCAATCCTCGTTTAATCCACTGATTTTGAAATTTGCCGCAGCGTGAAACGTGTCGGAATCAAATTCTAAATCCTTGCAAACACTTTCTCATACATGCTTTTCCAAAACGGCACAAACTAATTCCTTTTACAAATTTTGACAAGTGGTGCGACAAATTTAAAAACATATTTAAATATTGCAACTCTGTTTCAAATTCACTGTATGGTTGTCCTCATCTGATGGTATCACTGCAGTATATCTGAATTTTGTTTTTTAAAACAAGCATAATATTTATTCCGTTCAGCCGAATTCGAAGTGAAGTCACGGAAAGCTATTAAGAAACTTTACTGTTGTTCAATGGGGTTTTATTAATATATTGAAGTCATTTAACTCACAAGCAAAATGGTCTATATCATATCATTCTAAATAAATTTTCTCTCTTTATTTTTGGCTGAAACCTTAGGAACGTTGATCTATATCTAGCTATATCTATCTTTACACAATTTGTGCATTGCAATTCTTTAGAAGTTAATTAATTTGTGTCATATTGTTTCGTGTTTCCTTTACAAAGGTATTGTGTTACTTCGAATTCTTCTATTGTATATTTAAGTTATTGCCGATGGAGAAAGAAACAAATTTTGAAAAGCTGTTAAAAACCTTTGTTTAGATACTAGATATTTTTGCATGCTTGATGCTTCAATCATTGCCTTGCGTATAGACAAACAAATATGGACAATAAATAAAGCAAATTGCAAAGACAATCTTGATGCAAACTAGCCAGGGAAAGTTTCAACATCTTTTGACATATCGAACCGATTTAATGTGTGAGCTGAAACTGTATTTTGACTTACATAACATCCGGTATTTTAAATTATTTTGTCGTTTGCAGTTCAATTCGATTTTTGATCACAGATTAAAGAATATATTTTATTCGTATTGGATGTATAAAACATCGCGTTAGTTTGCATGATATAAACAGCTGTGTATATACAGAAAGATACCAATCTGAATAAAAACGGGACGGTTTTTAGGATGATTATCCATTATAATTCTCATTAGTGTCTAGTAATGTCTAGTTTCTATTAAAACATTAACTTTCAAAATCTAAAAGCTCACGTGTGCTGTCAGGTCGATTGACGTATACTAATCGATTTTCGCCCCTGTCTTAATACTTGATATCGAACTGGTTATGAAACTTGGCCAGTTTCTTTGTTGTATGTTTTTGTTCTGCATTCTTTTGTTCGTTGTCCTCGACCCTGCACAAAACACAAAAGGTTTTGATACGCATATTAGCAACTAACCAGTAAAAGCATTTGGGCTACCACATTGAACAAAACAATGTGCAGGGTCACGGTTCGTTCAACATAAAACAAAGCAGCTTTATACACTCCCTTTGAAAACTGTTGAGCTTCCTAACCAGTTCGCTCTATATCAACTATGTTAATATGTTGTCAGTATAAAGTCTAATCGTTTTCTTGCGTGTAGACAAAAAAATATGCAGAACAACTAGAAATATTGCAAAAACGAATACTCACTACGAAGCCAGCTATTAAAAGTGTTAATATCAAGTGACTGCTTTGTATTTAAGGCTTGTTCACACTAGAGACGCAAACGCAAGCGCAGACGCAGACGCAAACGCAAGGACATTCACACTAGTGATGCTAACGACACAAGCGACGCAGTTGAAGATGGTACGCATACGCGATTGGTTGAGGGCTTGCGTCTGCGTCTGCGTCTGCGTCACCTCCGTTCACACTTGGAAATTTGTGAAGTAAGAGCAGACGCAAGCGCAAGGCGTGCG
>JAOBRG010363549.1:0-10337 GCA_027574985.1 Umimayanthus nakama | reverse complement strand
AATCCGTTCAAAATAAAACTCTAGTTATTTTTTAACCGGTGTTTGGATATGAACTTATGAAAGCCGACTCGGTCGTACCGAGGACTGATTAATTGTTAAGTATCTTGTTTTGTTTTCTTTTATTGTATTGTATTGTATTGTATTGTACTGCACTGTACTTGTAGTGTTGTGTTATATTATACTATATCTTCTTATACTACATTACATTACGTTACAATACAATACATTACATTATACTATATTGTATTGTACTGTATTGTGTTGCATTGCAGCAATATAACCAATAGAACATACTTTGTTAGAGCTGCCTGTACGAACTCTCGACCCTCCATTGATACATCCGACGGTAAGTGAGGCTCTGTTGGCTGAGTAGCAATCTTGAATAGTGCTGCCATCGGCTCAAAGTCTGACCATGGCGGCTTGGTCGTTAGCATTTCAACAACCGTACAGCCAACACTCCTAAATCACAATTGATAGATTGCTAACAATGCATTACAACAATAACGAGAACAAAAACGACGACAATTATTCGATTTAGAACCTGAAATTGAATATAGGAAACACAGCATGAAAAGCAAAATCAAAACCAAGGCAAACACTAGATTGGCAACATACAACTGTGCTAATCTTTAGCTTCATAAGATAAACATTCAATTTCTGAAAACTGGGTTGTTGCAGGTAGCAACAAACAAAATTTAAGATCTTTTAAGACTGACTGTTAAGAACCAAATTTTGAAAAGTTTAGATCTAATTGTTTCAGTCTTTTGTTCTAAGACTTCTAAAGATAAAATACAGGCCATCTTATATAACGTGTTATTCTCGTTCTACCATGTAACAACAGTTATAACATAAAATAATCGTATGTACTTAGTCTTTGGAACAAAAGACTCTTTAGGACCTCAAGGATGAGTTTTGACAGATTTGGGACATTTTTAGAGCCTTGAATTTACAAAATCAAAGATAAGACTTCAAAACTCCACAGGAAACCTGGAAAAATAGAAAACCTATTCACAAGGGCCGAGACAATAAGAAGTCAAGTAGTCAAACCATTCATTTTCAAACATTTCCGATACACCTTATAAAGACTGATTTACACAATGTTGATTGTACAAAGCAGTCATACATTAGCTAAGAATATCACTGCTACTAGAATACCGTGTAAACTGCCCTGATAATATACTAACCATATATCAGCTTTTCGTCCATACCCCTCGCCGATTATGACTTCAGGAGCCATCCAGTACGGCGTGCCGTGCACCGACCTGAAACCTGTTTTACTGCGTATCGTCTGGGGAAAAAGTATTAACATCAGTAGATTGTTTTGCAGTTCACGTCAAGTACTATTGGTAGGCGAAGAACATAATCCAGGGTCGCGTTTTGGTACAACTGCAAAAGTGCAAAAGCGTTCCTTCATCATTTTTGCTCACATGGATTTGCTTGTATCTCGTATAGACCAAGCGTTTTAGAACTCAATTAATTGCTTCATGTATCATATCCTGTCACAACTGCAAACGACGTTCAGAGGAACAGGAAAACAGCCACATTGATTGCAGTAATTGCAGTTACAAAACTGAATTGCGCGATTTAGTCAAGACTTTTACAAATTTTACAACAAACAGCGACGTCATTGTCCTCTGAGGATCACTCGAGGAACGGTTCGAATATTTGGAAACATGCTTAAAATTCCAAACACATGACAAAGTTCAAGTAAAAAGAAAACGTTTGCTTCAAGTTTTACAATATCAAAAAAAATTTACCTTGTTTTTTATGAAAAAAATACAACTTTTAAAGTTTTTTCTTTACACGTGATGAGCTTCCTCGCTTAGTGTTTTTATCTATGTATCAAAGCATATTTACAAAAAAGCAACGTGATTAGACAAAGAAACTCTTCCAGGAAACAGATTTTTCGAAGATCATTACTGTCGAAAACCATATAACATCAAGATTCATTCACTTATAACTGAAACCCGCTCCAATTTTCCTCAAATCCAACCATTCAGTTCAGTTTATTTGATTCACCACAGACATTACAAACGCATAATATACTTTTTTACAAACTTAATTAGCTAATGTGGCAAGGAAGCCCAAAAGAAACCAATACAGCTTGTATTATTATTCATATTCGCATTCGTATAATATTTACAACATTTAAGGTAGAGTTTTGCATGAATTTTTTGTAGCAGAAGTTATTTTTGTACTTCAAATGGCTTATGCCCAAGCTATGGGAAGAATTCTCGTTCAAGCGCGACACAGCCAGTGAAGAACAATGTTCAACGGTAGCAGTTAGTATACTTACCTGAAGTCGTTTTGACTGTCCAAAATCAGCCAACTTAACGTTCCCATGCAGATCTCTCAGTATGTTCGCACCTATATTTAAGGTAGAACGTGTAATGCAATAGTTTATTTTCCAACGTTTTCAAAGTTTCAGTAGTTTTCCAGGAAATCTTGAACAAAAGACAACATTTCAGAAACTGAACAACATGATTCGGCTTCCTAGCCCTTTAACTTTATAGTTACTTTTGAAAGCTAAGCCCTTCCATATTTATTTTATTATACTTGTCACAGTGTTTCTCATTTAATTGAAATAAGAAGCATTTGTTTTAACACAGTAATCACTTCAGGTTATAAAGAAAGACTGCTATTAATGTGAGCCCTCTGTGTGTGAAACATATCATTCTTCGCTACATGATACATGAGTGAAATAAAAAAATTTCGATCAAAAATGGTAATAAAATTGCCGCTATCAAAGAAAATTGACAAAGAACGTCGCTTAAAGACACAAGAGAATTGGATGGTTACCCTCAAGAAAAACAATGCATTTCGGGGCCAAGGTTTAGTTTCTTACTAACGTTTACTAACCTTTAATGTCCCGGTGGACTATGAGGTTGGAATGAAGATATGCCACGCCCTCCAGCACTTGCCTTGTATATTTTTTCGTTAAACTTTCATTTAGTCTTCCGTGTTGTTTTATGTGATCGTGTACTGAAATCTGCCAAGTAAAAAAGAAAACGAAAGTCAAGTTTTAATGCAGAAGAAACTTCATATTTTTCAGCCTTTTAGAAGATCTTATTACAAATAAATATAACTGATAGTTATACAAACAATACCAAAGTGAAACGTTCACAGCATCAATCCCTTTTAACGGAACTACTTTAAAACATATTTAATATCACTGAGTAAGTTGGCCATAATTACAAAGGCTTCTGCTATAAAACACACTCTGCAGCAGGCCAAGATGGCTGAGCCAATGTGCGGAGTAAGTTGAATAATTTTATTCACTGGAAAAACTGGATTTATAACAAGGAAGATTAACAACTAGTGTTTTATAGTATACACAAACTGAAACAGAACTGACACATCAACCTTGAATCACAAAAGACATGCATGTGTTCATCTACTAGCAATTACAAACACCTAGCTACAAGAATCACATGTTTGTCTGAATAAACTGTAGGCAACGAACAGAAAGGGAAGCATCCTTACCCCCGGCATATACTCCATAAAGATGGAAACATACGTGTCGGATAGTTCTGTTCCATAATACATCACTATCCGTTCGTGCTGGATGTTCTTGAGAAGTTCAATCTCAGCTTCAAGAGCTTTTACCTCCTAAAGCGCAAATCAGAAGAAGGATTAAAATGTGATACATACACCTTTCCCATGTACAAGGGCTGGGTGCTCGTAGCAAAACCCGAAAAAAATTCCCTGAAAGTACCCAACCTTCAGATTTTGCTACCAGGATAGACACTCTGCCCTAAGTACTTTAAACTAAATACCGGAAAACAATGTGTATAAAATCTGATTTTTCCGTATGGTAGTCTTCCTACTATAGCCCTCCACCCCCTCCCCGGGGTCACAAAGCGTGAAAAGACGCGTTATTGTACCATCCAATACACACTTTTTAAAATAAAAACCTTTCTATCTGAGTTCATTCTGCCTCAGCCCAAAAATTAGGCATTCTTATAAAAACAAGTGTACGATACAATAAGATATGACAGATTTAATAAGTAGCGCAATTTACATTGAGAGGTAGGAAGACAGTTACGACAATGTTGTAGAGAAAGTCGAGAGAAAGAAAGGAAGAAATCAAATGAAAAGGCAAAACCAAATTACTAAGACAAGTTAGTAAAAGAGTAGCAGCCACTTACTTTTTGCGTTGCCGAGTTAATATGACCAATCTCTACTTGCTTTACAGCCAGCTCTCTTCCAGTGTCCAAATCGTGACAAATGTACACCTACAAAATCCATTTAGGACACTTCCACATCAATTTACAATTTTGTTGTAAGTTTCAAAACTGCAAGCAGTATGCAAAACATGCTCCGTCTACTCGTGGCTTTTCTTTTGAAAACATCCTTCAAGCACCCATTGAGACTAAGAACACACAATTTTGAGTATTCTATAGCTGTTCTTTGGAATGGAATCAGATCCAAACCTACCATTACCCCTTTAATACAAGCTTTAGGAAGGACAATTAAATGAATTATAGTCAACAAACATATACACACACAACTCACTTCCTTCACTGCACATCCAAAAACGATCACACACTTTTCAATTTATAAATTTTTACTTCTTCCCAATTAAGCAGTAACTCATTTGATTTTATAATATGATTTTAATTTTATATATTATTGTTAATAACAACAACAACAATAATAATAATAATAATAGCAATAATAACAGAAACAATCACAATAACAACATTAGTTATAACAATAATAATAGAATTAGTAGAATGAATAACGCCCACGTTACCTGACCAAAAGCGCCAGCTCCTAACAGCTTGCCTTTTCTCCAGTTTCTTGGAACTTCAGGAACTTGGCCAGCAACAAAGAAAACAAAACATGGTTGTCACCGCGGTGCTATTTTCTTCTTGAATGAATGTATTGATCACATTTGTTGGTTTTGTTTAATTGTGCTTGTTCCTTACTTTATTTCAAACCTCGTCTAATGTTTAAAAAATTTGTCGTTACTCAACTTGGTGAGCTTTAAAGCTATTTGCAGTAGCCTTCACCTCTGTCTACTTCTTTTGATGAGTTCTTGGTAAATATAACACTCAAAAAATGACGTAAAAAGAGAAGAGCGGGTTAAATGTATCATCAAGTGACGAGGAAATCACCGATACACAAATTGAGTTGATGGCACAGTTGGTCGGAGAACTACTTTCTAAAAAAAGTTTGACTGCAGACAGTTTGAAACACAATCTGGGCAAAGATTCTCGGTTTTGGAATTTTCTAAGATTTCTGTTTGTCTTGAACAATATTGTTTCTTGCAACATTAATAAGAGGCCAAACTGTCCGTCTTTGAATTCCTCCTAGAATTTATTTTATATTGCATGTTTAGATATAACATAATGGATTACGGAAAATTGTTCTTTGAGGTTCGTAAACGGTCGCCGCTATTTGTAAAAGTTAATGCAATTTCGAACAGCAGCCTGATACTGTTACAACGAAGAAAACGAAGTCGTGATCGCAGAAGTACAGCTAATTCAAATACAAGTTTACCCTAAACTAATTCTCAACCTTACTGACCCAAACCAAAACTAACCGTTAAAGAAGAAACCATGGGCGATGGGAAACGCTGGTTACGAGAATTAGAAATTTAACCAAGAAAACAATTCAAACCTTTGTCGACGTGCATTGATTTGTATTCGCGAAGTCTTGTTTTCAATAGAAGCAAGAACCATTCGGAGCATCAACCAATTTTTTTTGAAAGGAAAACGAAGACCCAGATACTTATTTGAAGTCTTATTTCCTATATAAACCCGCGGTTTAAAATCCCATCTGGAAGCTTCTTTTGCGTTTGTTTCCCAACGAATTCCCGTTGGCCACTTTGGTTTTGTTTTCAAATCTAGCCCCATTCTTCCATTTGTGGCCGTGTAAACTAGGGTCCATTCAACAACGATCCAGTTTAATGATTACGCAACAACCTTTGCGCGTTACTTGCCAACATTGTTGCGTCCGTTTGCACCACAAAACCACAAAACCGTGGTTGTCACGTCTTGTTTTCTAAAGACGACGAGGGAAAATGGCCAGCTGGTTGCATCCCTGCGTGAAGTGACTGTGTCTTATAAGTCTATTGTTTTGTAACGTTCTTGTTTATGTTCATGTCCTTTGCTTGCTACAAAATGACACAGACAAGGTTGGTATTTACCTGTGAGCCCATCCGTGGAGACATCTTTTAGCTTCTGTAGAGCGATCTCCAGTTCAGACTCTCTCCTTGGTCGTCTCGGTTGCGGGATGGTCACCTCCACGTCCGCAATGAGCCCACTACTGCTGCTACTGCTACTGGAGGGGCTTAGCTGTTCCGGCCTCATGGAGCGAGGGATGGGTTTTCTTGCAAACGTTCTGGGAAACGTTTGATGACCTGGATGTAAAACAATCAAAGTTATCAGCCTCTTCCGTTTGCAAGATGTTCAAGATACAAGATTTTTTCCGAGCAGCTGAGCAAGCAGAAACCAGGGACCGCGGAGCAGCTTTGAGATTTTTGGGGTACCGTTATTGACTCAACATTGAGGGGCAGAAAACATTTTTTCATACTAACTCTTTACTTTCAAAGCCATCCTTGGATTTGCACCTGCATATCTCCAAGAACTTATCCAGCATAAGCAAAAAACCAGATACAATCTTCGATAAAAAGGACGAAATCCTGCTGCAGCTACCGGATACAAAGACATATGTAACACTCGGCGACCGCAGTTTCACGGTGGCTGCACCAGTTCTGTGGAACAACCTGCCGAATACGATCCGCTCTGCACAGAGTGTATGTTCCTTCAAGACAATGCTTAAAACACATCTTTTTAAGAAAGCTTTTAACTTAGTTTAATTTATTCTTTTCTTTTAAACTGATTTGACCGCATTGAAACAAGTTTAATTTAAAGATTAACTCAAACAAGTATGTAATTTTAAAAGCGCGCAAGAGCATCTTCCTATGATTCGCTGCGCTGTGTAAGCCCTAATAATAATATTAATAATAATAATAATAAAAAAATAAAAATAAAAAATAAAAAATAAATAAAAAAATAAAATAATAATAATAATAATAATTATTATTATTATTATTATTATTATTATTATAATTTTAAGAATATTGAGGGGGGTACATGCCCCCTCCGCCACCCACCACCCCCTACTCCGCGGTCTCTGGAAGCCAAGACAAGTTGCAACATATTTATTTCATACATTCACAAATGTTGATACGTTTTCAAATACATAAAGAACAAATAAAATTTAATATGATCCAAGTCTTGTATGGGAGTCACCTGAAACAATTGAAGAGCTAATCGTGCAGGCGACCCAGGCCAGAGTAGTGACTCCAGTGGTAATCCATTTTCAAACACACAGACACCGTGTATCCCCTAATACTGTTCTACATCATTAGATACACAAACATGCACTCAAAAGGTGAGGAAAGAAGAAAAGAAGAATGTAAAGTTGACAATGTAAGATAAAGTAAGACTTTCAAGGAATTGGGATGTAAGGAAGTCTCTTAAAAGATGATTTGGATTTAATGCTTCAAATTGTTTAGGTATTGAGTTCTATGTTTTTTGGACCTCGATATCTTTTGCTGAGTTTCCCCATTTGGCCACGTATGGAAACAGTTGAAGCGTAATTGAACGGGCGAAAATGCTTAAATTCTACTACAAATCTCAAATTTGTATCTCCTTTTCAGCATACCAGCACATCGCTTTTAAAACTGATGAAGTTGATATTAATAGTGGAATAATTATTTCTCTAAGTAGCTGAATCTCTTGTTTCAAAGTCTTTTAAAGGTTTGTTCACACCAGAGGCAAGCAAAAAAATTTCCAGAGTGAATATAAGTGACGCAGCTGAACAGAATTGGCGCATGCACTGTTGTTTCTGTTCCTGGTTTGCGTTTGCGTCGGCTTCTGAGCATGCTTCGTCTTGCTCCACAGGAGAAACTTGTGAAGCAACAGCAAGCCGTGCACGAGAAGAAACAAAGTTTTCTTTTTCTTGTGCTTACAACTATGTCAACATGATGTACGTTCATGTTCTAACGAGTTTCTCATTTTTAAGCTCCTAAATGACACGCGTATAAGAAAGTATTAAATCAACCTCAATTCAAACTTGCGTCCGTGTTTGATTCTTCAATGTAAACAAGGCTTTTATAAAATTTTTGTTATATGACTTGTTTAAAAACCGATATAGTCATTATCAAAGAAAAATAACGGTAACCTTTTCACCGGCAACAAGACAGATAACGATGAATGTACACAGATGAAAAAGTTTAGAAAAATCAAACTTACCGTCGATGCTGTACTCGGACTTTGTAAAACTAAACGTGTGTCTCCTCCGTGGAAACGTGTCTGCTTTGTTTTCTGTGATATCTTCCTCTGTTAAAATAGATTCAACGTTGTGGTAAGCATGGGCATGAAAATATTTCAAAAGAGGTTGTCTTGGTGCAGTTGACGACCGAAAGGAATTGTGGGCTGTCAAGACTGTTGTAGGAATGCAAGGTCCGTTGCTGCATCAACTAAGTAGTTTTAATAGCAAATACAGTCCTCTTAGGAATTGAGATAAATAGCTCATTTAAACAGCTTAGCGCGAACACAGTAAGTACGAATACACAATACACAAACATACGATGAACAAGACAACTTCTTTGGAATATGTAGCAAAATTAGGCAAAGAGAAGACTTTGCGTGCAAGTGTACAACTTACATCTATGAAGTTAAATAAAGGAAAAACAAGATAACACCAGAGGTTTGAATCTGGTGGCTTTTGCTTTTGGGTTTCAGGGAGCCGATACCGTTGAGGCCAAAGTCTTGAATGACCAACAAGTCTAACATGCATAAATCTTAATGCTTAGATAGTAACTCATAAACTAATCAGTTTCACATTAGTTATAGCATTTCGTCTTTATTTTAATTAAAACACAAACGTGTTCTGATCCCTTTATTCGAAATCCTTAGCGGTATATGATTTACAATATACCAATAGACCACTTTCATGATGCGATCCAGTGACCAGAAGTAAAGAATTTGAGTCGAGGCCAGAGGGGCGAAAAAACCAAATGTATGAAAACATGGAGTTTCTCTATGGTTACCGGGGCTTGGTATCAAAATTATGGTCTATGGTTACATGTTTGAAAGTTAGAAACACAGGCTTTTCCGACAAAATGCCTTCTTCACCTGTCGAAAATTTTCGTGTTTTAATAAACTTTTGAACATTTAATCATTAGTAAGTTTTAATTTTTATTGGCTTTTTTATGTCACGAAAATATGAATTATGCTTTATATGTTTTGGGGGAGTCTCTTTTTGCAGAATTCTACATGTACGTTGAATCGTATTAAACAAACTTATATCTAACAGAGAACGTACCTGAGGAAAAGATGCCACCGTAGAATTTAATAGAGTTGTTTGACGATCTTCTGGATGATCTTGAGAACGAGTACGCCTCACCAGCGCTGTGGAGAGAGAAACGTCAGGTTTAAACCCGTACACAACAGCGCAAGACCGCAGGTTTCTAAACGTACACTATAGTTTAGGTATCAAGAAAGGTAATTGTTTCCAGAGCACAGTTTTTAAAAAAAAACTACTTGTCTAGTTGATTTATGTCCATACCCACCGTAAGGTGGAAACATTAGTTAACTGGTCTATCAACTTATGAGGAAAGGTGCAACGGACCTTAGTATCAGTAGACCAAATGTACTACTTCATCCATGGGAATTACCTTATATTATGGAAATGTATCTAAAGAACTGAAAAGAAGCACATAACTACACGAAAACACATGAACATAAAGGTGGGGTTTTCAAGAGCATTGATAACGTTAATCATAAAAAATTATCTGCAAACAAGTTCGCTGACAAGGTACTAACATATATTGGTGCCTCATACCCAAAAACTTAACATGTATCTGCTCTGTTGCTCAGTTTATGGCAGCCAATACAGTCAACGGAAGTTAACGTACTCACAATTTTTTTGATATTGTTTTCAAGAGTGTGGTGAAATTCTAGTCAAAACATCAAGACTTGTTTGCGCTTTTTGAAAATGGCGGCAAGTCGCGGGCCTCAAAGATTCAGGAATCGATTATTTAGTTCCAAATGGTCAGATTAGAGATTCATGAAAGACAAAGCACCTATAGTTGCAACACGATGTTCTTTCCAAATACCAAAATAATGGGTACAAAAATGTTTCAATTGGGAGTTACAGCTTCTTCATTTTCTTGAGTGAGAGCAAGAAGCATTTGGTGGTTATGGTTACCATATCACTTCCATGACTGACTCAGCGACTGTAATACTACATTTAAAATAAAATACATCACCAAAATCGGGTGATTCGGAGGAGGAGGGGGGGGGGGGGGGGGGGCCGCA
>JAOBRG010363538.1:0-12404 GCA_027574985.1 Umimayanthus nakama | reverse complement strand
AGGAATGGATGCTGCTGATATTTTGAAAAAGTTTTAAGATGTTATTTGGAGAATTGCCATTTTGAATGTCATGCATTTTAGAATTATCAGAGGTGAAACATAAGTGAAGTTACTGAAACTGTTTCGCTAAGTATTACTCAGCCGAATAAAACCTAGATATGAAACTTTCATAAAATCTTATCCATCCTGTTTTAGCCTACTGAAACAATTCAGTTTTTTTTATCAAAGTTCAAAGTAAACTGAAAAACTGTTTATTGTAATAGTAACTATTTGTTCTCTTTGAAAAGGTGTTGAAAGGAAACGTCAATCAAATGGAGATTGGGTCAAATCTTCTTGAGCCAGCAATCATTGCTCGATACATCCGCATATTCGATGTCAAACACAATGGCTACATGTGTCTGAGGCTGGAGCTGTTCGGGTGCCAATCAGGTGAGAATCGCTTAACTATCTTTAAGCAAGAAGTTCCGGTAGAAAAGCTAGGCAAAGCCTCTCCTCTTCTCATTTCTCAAAGCTCTAAAAATGTCATTCAGACTTAGTTGGTTTATAAGTGCGGGTCTTCTTGTTATAAAATCATCAACTTCAAAGAGTGGAGTTTCGAATACTGTAAGAATTAACCCCAGAAGCCTTGAGGGGAGGGGGATCAAATTGAGTCCCCCCCCCCTTCCTTCTCGTGTTTTTGGCTGAAAAAATTTGCTGCTTGACTAATTGTCAAGACTGAAAGCTAATTAAAAGTGTGAACCGTCTGACTTGTCCCTTTTACAGCTGAACCTTCTAAGGGACCTCGGAGTAGGAGAAGGGGGAGGGTGGGGGACTTGGGGGCACGTAATTTTATATATGTACACGGCCCTTTAAAACAATTTTATGAAAAAACACCGTTGCTCGCGATCGAAATTCTAGCCCTGATTCACAACCTAAGGCTGCCGGATTGAAATTGATTGACATCCATTTTCATAGATCAGTTGGAGTTGAGTGAGCCCGCAGTGGCTCATGGGATGCGGAATTAAAATATTTTCACATCCCTCTCAAAACGACGTCACCAGATCACCTGGCAAAAGATGAAAAAAGTTGAGAACTTGTCGATTTTCAAACAGTTACTGATATCATTAGTGGTTCAATTGGATGGTCGAGGATAGAAGCGGGGGCTGTTTTTAGTCGAATTATTCTAGAAGTGAACTTCTTGAAAATACAATCCTACATCCGGTGGATGTATTTTAAAGAACGTTCCTTAAGATATCAACCAGTGTAAGTATATATATATTTCAAATAAGTGGGTATGAAAAAAGATATATATTTAGCGCGAGAATTTTATTTTAATATGGGACTGGGCCTTGAATCAGTTTTTTTCGCCCCAGTTCACTGCGCGGCCATGTCTTGTAAACATATTAAAATGGCGGACGATTCGGTGCACGTGTGGTTTATATGGCATGCATTCACAGCTGATTTCTTCTTTTCGAGAGTGGAACTTCAATTGATCAGTGACTTTGCACTCGTGGATTAACTTTTGAGGTTGACAGTATCAAGTTTCATGGCAACTTACAAACGACAAAAGCATAATTTTCACCGATGTTTGTGTTTGGAAATGTAGCAGCTGTTTAGTGTTTAGTCTGCTACAACAGTCAATACATTTCTCCCCGGATTTCTTGCCGGTAAGTATATGGATTACTGATCGCTTTTCATGTAATTGTGGTTAGCATGTTTCTATTCAATTTTTGTTTTTGATCTCTTCTGTTCTATGTATTTATAGTTTACACAGGTTGTCAAACGAATGACTGATTGTATTTTTTAAAACATCTAATTACGCATTCCGAAAACGATCTGATATTTGTCGGTTCTCGCAAAGAAAAAGGGAAATTTCACATTTTGTGAAGAAAAATTGAACTTGAATTTCAAGGATCTAGCACTCCTAAAGTTTTAAGTTTCGCGGAATTTGAGTTTTGATCGCAGATCAGTAAACCGATTAGTGAACTGTGGCAAAATATTTTGCCGAGCCAAAACATAGGAGTCAATGGTCTTAAATGATGTACTTAAATCAACTAAGTGCAAAATTGGATTGTAGAAATTCGTTGCTTCTTGTTGCTTTCTTGAAACCATGTTTTATCCCTACTGCCACCGGCAAACATGGTTTCAAAAGCTACTAAGTAGTAAGTACTATGTTTACCTCAATGAACACCATTCTAATTGGCAGACTTGGTTCTGGAACAGAAGTTGAGGGAACACTCATTTTCTATGGGTAGTAATATTGCATGACCGTCCCTCCCCCCCTGATTTTCCTTCAAAAATCTTGAGTGCTCCACTAAAACTAATACATACACTTGTATGACTCCCCCCCTAGATTTTTGGGTTGTCCTTACCTTTTAGATCAAAAATTTTTGGATGCCCACCCGAGAAACCACTGCCCCCCTACCCATAAAAAAGCTTGAACTTGAGACATTTTGGCAGATATGAGGCTCATTTTAAAAAAAACATAATTTGAGCCAAACAACAGTTGATTGGTAACTAGGATGGATAGTTTATTGACTATGTATAGTAGTTTGAATGTGGTATGTTAAAGTGCTGCTTAAATGTATCCCAAATAGTACCTTCTGAGTGATAGCCCTAGCAAGGTGAAATACCCACATGGAGAAAGAGAAAAAATCTCTGACAATGGTGTGGTTTGAACCAACAACCTCTGGAACAGATCACCGTTGGTCTAGATACCATCTGTCGAGAGCTACATAATCGAGGCAAGATAACTGTTCATGGTAAATTTAGATAGAAACGGATGGTAAATGAACACAAATTTAAATAGAAAGGGTAACCAGCAAGGTTTATTTGGGTCTTGGTGAGAAATTGATGGACTAATTGATTCATTGGTTGAATGATTTGATGATTGATTGACTGATTGGTTAATTTTCTAAGGTTTTACTGCCCCTGCTACACCAAAGTGTGAAGATGATGTTGGATTGGAAAACATGAAGATACCAGACTCGGCCATGTTGGCCTCAACCGAGACAAATGCCAACTGGGGTGCACGCAACGCCAGATTGAATGTGGTCCATCCTGGTCTTACAGCTCGAACCAGTGGAGGATGGCTAGCAGGGGCGCATGACATGCATCAGTGGCTACAAATCAACTTTGGTGAATGGGCCCAAATCACAAGGTATGACAATGCACTCCCAATATTTACACCTTTTGTTTACATGTAGCTAAAGTTGAATAATATAAAAAATTGTTTTTAATTAATTCTTGCTTCTGATATAGATTTGTATCTTTAGGGTATTAAGGGCTTGGTGGCAATTTCCCCCATTCCTATCCAGAAAGCTCTTCTTGGAAAGATAGATTTCGATGGCAGAGGGAAGAAGGGACTGATTTTATTGCCTGAGAAAAGCAATTCGTTATTGAGGGGGGAGGGGTTGTACTTCCTTCAATTGACTATTAATACTGCTATGCGGCATGTATGTTGCCCTTAATGGTGTAGTTTTTGTCCCAAATTGGGTTGAAAAAGAGAGCATATATTTTGCCTGAAAAGTTATGAAAAAAGTTTGCTGTAACCTGTGGTCAACTAAAGTATGTCTAATACTGCTCAGAGATTTCTCTCAAAGTTAATAATATCACATTGTAGGGTAAGGTTGCGTTTTAAATGTTTTTATTGGTCTGAATGAGGGTAAAGAAAATTGAGTTGTTTTGGCCTAACTGAATAGGGTTAAGCTATAAAGGATTGGGTGTGGCACACCCCACAAGAAACTTAGGTACATGTAGGTACGGAAAGGCTCAACACTGAGAAGAGGAAACCTTTAAGAGTTACACTAATGAAAAGAAGAGATATCTGATTCTCCCTCCCATTATATAACTTCAAAAGTTAGGGAGACAACAATCTATAAATTTAGAAGTTTTCATGCAGCGATAATAAATGGCTGGAGTTGCTGCCAAGTTGCTACAATCTTCAATTGATTTGCTCAAAAAAGTATCTTTTGAACTGATTTTTTCCCTCTTACCGTTTCTTTACAATACTTGATTGAAACAATTACAAGCGCTGGACACTTGAAAACGAAATGGCAGATTAGTAAAAAATACTACAAAACAAAACAAAATCAACAAAAATAAGAAAAAACTCTAAAGTAGAAAACTATGTCATAAAATCATACGCAAAAAAACAGATACAAGAAATGGCACAACTCGTTTCGGTTATGGAAGAAATATTGGCTGCAAATTGAGAAATTCTTGCAAACAACAGCAACAACAACAATTTTTTTCTAACAATGATATGAACATTTTTTTGTACAATTTAGTGTATTATAATAAAGTTTACAGACACTGGCCCTAGCAAATAACTTAAAAGTTAAAAATGGGCTAGAAAAGCAAAGTTTCAGTTAAGCGTTTGTTAAACATCCCGTACAAAGAATGAAATTCTACCGTTTTTGTGGTTTTTTTTGTTTTTTATTTTTTGTCTTGGTTCTCTGTAGAAAAGTTTTACATGTTAAGTTTTAAGTTCTACATGTACCAGCGAATCTGATTATCTTAAATGGTAAATACTACAATTACTACTCAAACAAATCTTGTTGCTTGGCCAAAAACTTTGCCACACCCTTGAAAACTACTAACAATAAAGATCGTGTGAGTCACTTCCGCTGACTGTAAGGGAATGAATCAGCTGTTACGACGTATCTACAGAAATTTCAGGTATTCGAGAGAAACCTTGAAAATTAAAAAAGAAGGGACAAGTATATGTAGTTTATCCGTGATCATTATTCGGTTGTTGTGAGTCATGTTTTACTTTTCTTTAATACGACAAATTTTTTTTTTAAGCTTTTTGTTTTCTCACTCCTATTTTGTATATTGATTGTAGGATTGCAACACAAGGACGATGGGATGCAGACAACTGGGTTACAAAGTATTCGCTGCTGTTCAGCTACAATGGAGTGACCTTTCAGCGTTACAAACAAGGAAGCCGCACAAAGGTATGTAAAAATAAGGAGGCGCTCGGCTACTGCTTATCGAACTATCCTCTTACATTTATGTTCATGTGAGGGTAAGAAGGCAGGACTGCCAAAAGCTAGTGAACAACGTGAACGCAACAGAAAGAACGAGGAAGAAGGAGTGAAAGAGAAAACTACCGCATGACGAAGATTAATTCAGCCACGACAGCTCAACGGGGAACTATCAAGTTTATTTCGGACCAAACACGTCATATTCTGCCGAAATCGGTTTCAATTCAGGAAATTAATAAATACAAATTTTGAATCATAGCGACACAGAAACGTAGATGTTTATGGGGGTGCTTTGCCACTTGTCAAAGTTTCGGAGCAACTACGATGATACTCTTCGAAATCTAGGTTTCAGTTCAAGTACACGAATTTTTAGTCATAGCGACACAGAGCTGTAGTTGATCGAAATTATGGGGTACTTTGCCACTTATTGAATTTTTCGAGCAACTACGTATATTGTGATGATATCTTGGTTTCAATTCAAGGATACGATTTCTTAGCTATAACGACACAACTGTAGTTTATAAATATTAACAAATGCTTTGAGGGTTTCTTGAGAAATGGTGGGAGGAAAAGTTGTTGGGGGGACAGGGCATTATGTGGACTGTAAGGGAATTTTAAGTTTTTTTTGGATTTTAGGTAAGTTTGAAATAAGTTTTGGAGTACAGGTAAATGTTTAATGCTTGTATGCTATCCAAGGAGTGGCACTTGCTTGCTTAGACACACTGCTACGTTCTATTTTTTCTCTTTTAAATCTTGATCCTCTGCAATTCTCCTAATTACGAACAAAGCACGAGTTATAGCGCCCCCTTAATTGGCAATCACATTTCTCTTGAACTGCGGTGGTTGATCATTTCTCTTGTCTGTCGATCCGACACCAGCTTAAACGCAGTTTTTGCCAAGTAAAACCTTTACCAGCTCTGTTTCACTGGATAAGTTCTCCTATCAACGTATGTATCTCCTTTTAACCCCTAAATGCGAGTAAATGCATTGAGGTGTAATGAAAACACAATTGAGCTTTCCGATGCAATTTTAGTGGCTGCGACAGCAGCAAAACGCTTTGTACTTTTCAACTGAAGTTTTCATTATACATGATTATGCTCAAACTTTAATCGCATGCCCAAATCCTGCACGTCAAAATGCTTATTCAGTCTGTAGCTAACCCGCTGCCGGAATATACCTACACTGCATTGAAGATTGATAAAAACAGTCTTTAGTGCCATTTTCTGCTTATCGAGTGTCCAATGACCTGACCTCTACAGGTGTTTGTGGGAAATACCAAGGACAGACGGACACCTGTCACCAATTTGATAGACCCACCCCTCATTGGCTACTCTTTACGAATCCATCCAGAGGAGTGGCACGGACACATCGCCATGCGAGTTGGTCTTTATGGTTGTACGTCAGGTGAGAACACGCAATGTGCTGGGTACCTTAATAGACAGACAGACAGACAGATAGGCGGACAGACGGACAGAAAGACAGACAGACAGACAGACGGATAAAAAAATAGACAGAAACATACAGACAGTAAAACACACTCACAGGAAAAAACGATAGTAACGAAAGGTACTTTGATTCTTTGGCTCTACATCAGGTCACAGACAGAGATAGTCTTATAAACAGATAAGAGCCCGTTCTGACGAAGGGCTAACACTCAAAACGTCAAATAGATGTATACACCAAACCTTACAGGCGAAAAACATATCGTATCAACCCTTCAAACTGTTGATTAAACATATTCAGCTTTCTCGCGAACGCAGTAAAACAGGTTTTTCAAAACTAGTCTTCAATTGTTATAAACAGATATTGCGCGGCGTATAATATAGAGGGAGAAAGATAAAGAAAGAAAGAAAGAAAGAAAGAAAGAAAGAAAGAAAAACAGACAGGCAGACATAAAGACAGACAGATAGAAAGAAAAAAAAAGAAAGAATGGTACCGAAGAACGAATTTGCAGAAAGGAAATGCAAAAGAAAGAAAAACAAATGCAGAAATGAAGAAAGAAATTGCAGAAAGAAAGAAAGAAGAAAAGGCGCGAAATAACAAATGAACGAACAAAAGAAAGAATGAACGAATGAAAGACAGACAGACAAACAGACAGACGGACATACAGGTTGATAGTGTTAGTTACAATGCAGTACTAAAGCAGAGACGCAGAAAAAACAAAACCAAAATTACTAGTGTGCTTCAAGTAGGAGCGAGAAGTGTTGGCCAAACCAAATTTTTAAACAAACGCAAACACACAAACAAACAGACCATTCAACAGACAGAAAGATAAAACAAACAAACAAACAAACAAGCCGATGGATAGATGAACATTAAGAGACAGTCGGGTGAACCAACAGGCAGACAGCCAGACAGTGTAGACAAATAGATAAACAAGTAAACTTGCCACAATTTGAGCTTAGAAATTCAGGAGAATAGAAAAACACAAAATAACAAACAAATGGATAGACGAACAGAAGTAACTGTAAGCAACACACGGGCGGAACGAGACAGTAAAATAAAGGAACTGTGTTGCATTCTTTATATTCTGGACACTCGGTTAAACTGAAATACAATGAGAGCAAACTTTCGTTTTCATTTAATTGCTATAGAAACAGTGTTGGGTTTGTTGAACTGCGGCCGATAGGAAAAATCCCTAAGTAGCTTCTGGTTTGGCTGCATAACCGTACATGTATTTGCGCAGTGCAAATATTAAAGTATGTATTTTGGTTTAAACATACGCGACGTTTGATTCGATAAGAGCGGGTGTTTCAGTTTAGTATATATGTAAGTATGTAACTATACTTAATTTTACTAGATTCGTTTAACTGTTATTCCAGTTGTTAAAATCAATTAAGAGTGTCTATGAATTAACCATGTTTAAACCAAGTTGTTAATTCAATACATTAAATCTAACAGGGTTTACCCCGCCTGATCCTGGATGCACCCTTCCCCTGGGCGTGTCCGATAGGGACAAAGTCCCGGACACTGCGTTTAGATCAACCACACAGCTCAACGCGGACCACGCAGCCAAGTACGCGCGTCTGAACCACCTGACCGGAGGTGGCGACCAAGGCGGCTGGTGTTCTTCCGTCAATGACGTCAACCAGTACCTGGAGATTGACCTTGGGAATGTGTCACAGATAACCGCTGCGGCCACACAGGGTCGGTATGAGAGTAACTGGTGGACTACCAAGTATGAGATTTCCTACAGCCTGACTGCAGACGGGTATTTTACTCCTTATCAAAGCAACAAGGTCAGTAAAGTTAAGGCTGGAATTGATTTATAGGAGAGCGGCAATTTTCTTGTACTGAAAGCGATATATTTATATTTAGAAGCTTATCGTATATACTCTTGTAACTAATTATCATTATTTTTATTTTTTATTACAACTATTTTTATTATTTGTAATTACGTTGTAATTGTTGTTAATATGGAAAAATTTTCTTGTCAATAAGATTTTACTTTTTCCTGTAGAGGTTTTTGAGGTCTTTCAAGCCTGGTTTCCATATATATAATCGTCTCTAATTGAAGGATTGTCTCAGAATTTTTAGTCACACGATCGGAACGCAAGGTTAAAGCACGTTTCTACCGGTACGATCGATTCTCTTCTGACATTTTAGGACCGTTTGAAACATTCGCAAGAGTGTTTCCATATGATCGTCCCGATCGTTCGACAAAACATTCTGCGACAGAGAAGATCCTTACGTCAGAGACAATTATCTGGAAACCAGTCTTAAATTTTTCAAACAATTTTGCCATCTGGATGATCGTAAAAGAGGAAACAGAAATGAAAATTCTAACACATACATAAAAATAGAAATAATGTTTCCTCGTTCTTCTTGCACGTGTTGAAACTCAGTTTTAGTAAAAAATAAATAAATAAAATCGGTCAGATTTGAAGAATGCAATTTTAAGAAAAATGTACTCGTACTTTGGTAAAACTATAAACTAAAGTAAGTTTTCCTACTAAGTTGTTTTCTCAGCAGAATTAGGTATCATATTAAATTAATCAAACGTGGCAAGTTTTCGTTTAAGTTAGCTTTGTATGCGGACTGTCAGTTCAATCCTAAAGGCCCTGTTTTATATTAAAAAAACATGTAATACAGCGCCCAAAGAAACCTTGATATGACTGCTCTTTTGCACGCCAGTAGTACTACGCATCCTTGTTATCGAAAACAGAGTGACACAAAACAGACTTTCTAATACTATATCTTGAGAAAATTTACTATGGTGCATACAAAACTGTACTGGTTCTAGGCAAACCTTAAACTGACATTTAGGGGCGGTTGCATATAATACATACCTATGTGACACGTGAAGTAGGAACTACATGTAGTTGTTCTTATGTGGGCTTTTTGTCGGCAGAAACTATCAGCGAACATCAATCGAAATGGAATAGAATCAACTCTATTCAATCCACCAATCATCGCTCGATTCGTACGATTTCACCCACAAGAGTTCTCTTCCCGGATGTGCCTTCGGGTTGAGCTGTACGGCTGTAAGTCAGGTAGGTTCAAGGCTACGTATGTAGATATGTTATCGTACAGTTTTCGTACTGAAGCACCTCCGACGGGACGGTTGACAATTAGCACTATAAATCGAAAAAAACAGCTTTTCTTCGCTCTGTCCATAACAAATATAGACAGCTGAAAACCATCTGTAGATTCCAAGTTATTTATTCTTCTTTGATTTTTAAGGATTCAAAGCACCGGCGCCACCAAAATGCGAGTCTTCCATGGGTCTTGAAAGTGTGGGTCTGAAAGATGTGAAACTGCCGCACACTTCAATTATTGCGTTCTCGGAGAGAAGCAACTACTTCGCCCGCAATGCGCGTCTGAACGCTATCGCCGGTTACCCTGGTTACGGGGGATGGTGGCCAACCTCCAATGATCACAATCAGTGGATACAAGTTAACCTCAATAAATGGACTAAATTCACCAGGTGAGTTTGAAATACATTCCCCTTCAGCAGTCGTTTAGAGACGCTGTGACAAAAAAAATGAATAGGATTGATAAGTAAAACTGTTTTCAGTGCCATTAACAATTGTTTGTTTTACCATATTACTCTATTATTTTATTGTGCGTATACCTCATTGTAAAATTGTTTTCAAGATAAAAAGGTATAGTTATAGTGATGTTTAGCTTTACGTAAGCTTACAATAGAGCTCATTCTTATAAACAGTGACCATACAACTATTTGTATAAATGCTTTCCAAACCTACAGTAGTAGAAAGAAAAACCTCAGTATGAAACCTGTAAAGCATTTGGGGAAACACGCTTTTTACCATTGATTGATCTTGATAAAAACACTAAAAGCTTACATTCATTATAGGGTCATGCGCTTTTGCTCCTTTTAGTTCGTGTCCAAGAGTTTTCCAGGGTACGAAATGCTTGAGTTTAGCAAGCAAGCATTCCCACATTTTTGGTTTTTTTTCTGTTATATGTTCAATATTGTATTTAAAGGTGAGATGACTATCGATTAATATTCCTAAATATTTTACGTAATCAGTAGTAGGATTTTTTCATATCTAGAAGTAGGTAGGTTAGGATATAAGATATAGAGTAGATAATGCAAGGGTGCTGTAGGGGCCCTAATTAACTCTATTTTGTCGAGCCAAGGGCTTTTGTTTTTAAAATGCTTGACAAATACTATAACGATCTACTTAGGACAGAGAGACGTTTGTCTAAATGTGTTGACAAAACTTCAATAAGTTTTTTTAAAAGCTAAAACTAACATTTTTTAGTATGATTAAATGCGCTGGTAGAAAAAGTTTGCCAAAACGTTTTTTTTCTATTTAATTATATCGTACATGTATGACATATGTTCATATAGCCTCGTGTTTTTCACACAGAATTTCAACGCAAGGCCTTTATAGCGCCAATTACTGGGTGAAAAAGTACGGAGTGTCTTCCAGTAACGATGGAGTCTTCTTTATACCTTACAAGAAAGACGGCAAAGATGTGGTAAGGGTGACGATCAAAATTCCATGAAGCTTCCAAACCTTCCAACCGGGTTTCCAACGGGGTCCAAGGGCCCCCTCCTCCCTAGCGCGTTTTATTTTGCAATCACATACGTTCAGTAACTTCTATACACTTAGGCCTGCTTCTCGCACTAAGATCTGAGCTTAATACGTAAACCAAGCTTTTACTTAATCTTATAATAATAAACAATAATAAACTTTATTTCATGAGGGTAACACTTTACAGTTAAGATTGATAAACTTGTGGCCCTCCCCTAGATTATAACTATAAAACTAATTTGAAGCTATAAAACAACAAAACTACCCCACAACCTTAGTTTACAATAACACCCCCGATGAAATATAATAATTGATTATGATAACATTGTATATACATTTAAAAGGCAAAAAAGTTAAAAGCTAGTTTAAACAATATAACAAATGAGAGTGGAAATAATGAAAAGTTATGAGACTGCATGAAAAACTATCCAAGCCCGCATAACCTTCCTTTGTGTAATTGCGATAGTTCTGTTTGAAAGCCGTATTGCTGGTGCAAGATCTAATATGGGTCGGTAAAGAGTTCCCAAGTTTTGTTGCTGAAATAAGGAATGTTTTTCCAACTTCTGTTTCTCGGTTATACTTTGGACAGCGTATAGTAATGTTACCAAAGCGTGAATCTTGACACTACTACAAAGATGATCGTGATTGTGAGTTGCAGCTGAATGACTTAATTGTCCTGTTTGGACAAACTTATAGCTTTAAGTTTCGTCTGTAGCTCGAGCTTTAACCAATTTCCTTGTGTGTAAAAGGCGTCTATGTTTTTGCAGATATTTGAGGGGAACAAAGACCGATTCACCGTACAAACTAATGTTTTTAACCCAGCGTTCATTGGGCGCTCAATTCGAATCCACCCAAAAGAGTGGAACAGCCATATTGGGATGAGGCTTGAGCTGTATGGTTGCCATTCAGGTCTGTATTTTCTAACCTCTAATTTTTTACAAAGGAAACAATAGTCAGCAGCAGTGTAAAGAGAAAGTAAACAGAAAAACAGGGCAAAGCAAAATGGCAGGTTTTCATAGACGTACAAAGGCCAGGTACGGAACTTAACGGACCCGCTTTTACGAAAAAGGAGTTTGCTTATGAGGGTTATTTTATGGTCTTAAATGAAATGCGGTGCATGTTGGCTGAAAGGGAAAGCAACAAGCGTATAGTGAACAAAGAAAAATTTGTGAACAGAGGTAAACTTGCTAGAAAACTGCTTATAAACGTGATGACTTCTTAACTACTTCTAATACTGCATTTGAAACTGTAATGTAGCCTTTGACCTTAACTCATAGCTCTGCTTATTTATTTATTTATTTTTGAATACGTAACTACAGTCTGACATTTTCCTAGAAACTGCTAGAGAAATTGCCAAAATATTTAACAATTATTCCACGAACGCGCGTTGGATATGAGCTTTTAGATAGCGGACGAGGTGCGAAGCACCGAG
>JAOBRG010363527.1:0-12404 GCA_027574985.1 Umimayanthus nakama | reverse complement strand
TAATAATAATAATAATAACAGTAATAATAATCTACATAAAATATTTACAATCAAATAATAATAATAATGATAATAATAATAATACTTATTATTATGATTTTTAATATTAACTATTAACAGTGATGATAGTAAGTGCAATAATAATGTTTATGTTTAAGTTAACCGGCTTAAAATATTGTTAGTAACGGCCGCTTGGCGGAGGGACAGGCGCTTAACTGAGACTGGACCCTTATTAAATTTTCACCAATTCTCCAGTTTAACAACGCATTTTCAGCCCTCACCCCTCCCTCCCAAGTGAAAATGCACTATATATACAGGCTATCACAATTCAAATGGCAGTTCTTGAGCTTACAAGACGAGCGCACTGATTTGCTTGATTCCTATCACGTTGTAAACGTACACTGACCCTGCTGGTATGTATCGACTGCTGGTTGTGAAATTCCTGCGGACTGAAATTTAAACAAACCCCGTCCCTTAAACTTCTGTGTTATGTTAATAACATGAATTTCCCCAGGGTTCATGCAATGATTTTTGCTATTATCCTAAAGGTGTACGTACGTTTATTACACAGATTTCTTTTGCCAGAAACCTACAGCAGATATATGTTCACCGATGGGTGCGGACTTATGTCGGAGACCTTTGCAGAAGAGGTACAGCAAGCAAACGGCCTTCAACACATCCCAAGCGTTGTTCAGATCCGCTATCAAGGGTTCAAAGGCATTCTGGTATTACATCCCCAGTTACAAAGCCACAAAATCCATTTCAGAAAATCAATGGAAAAGTTCAAAGTTCCAGATCAAGATATGTGTCGAAGCTGCAACACCCTTGGTGTAATCGAATATTCTCGGCCTTACAGTAATGGCTACTTAAACACGCAGATCACGATGCTATTGGCTGATGGGGGAGTGTCACATGACTATCTTCAACAGCTGCAGGAAGAGTTCTACGACGTTCTGAAACTGTTCCCTTCTGACCGCGTGCGAGCGGAGAGATACCTGGGGTGGACGGGTCGCATTCCTTTACTTAACCGGCTCCACAGGCACGGTATGACAGCGAGGGTAAGAAACGAGCTGAAAGGTTTGCAGTCCAGAGAAATTGACAAGTTGACGAGAGAGGGAGAATCTGGAGTAGACGGCAGTTTAGATAATCAGCGGAGATCAAATAAAGGCAAGCTGCGAGTCTTAGTGCCAAAGTCCCGCATTGTGTTCGGAGTCTGCGATCCATACGAGTACTTAGCCTATGGTGAATGCTTCTTCCAACCAACACTACCCGAGAATGAGCGGGAAGAGTTTGACCGAGCGACAGAGGTTGTGGTTACACGGAACCCATGTTATCACCCGGGCGACATCCGGGTTCTCAAGCTGGTACGCAGTGAGCGGTATACCCACCTGTGGGACTGTGTTGTCTTTCCCGTAAAGGTAAGCTACTGCGCATGTCGGCAACAGTTGTAATAACATAAAATGTCTATAGTTTGTCTTGCGCATACTCTTTGGTCCGCAGCGCTTCATAACTTTTAAAAACTTAAAAAATTGATTTAACTGAGAACTTATGCCAGCTGAACACGACTCCTTCATTGTCAAAATTGTCTCAATTTTATGCGGTAGTGTAAGGCACACTAAGAATTAGTTTGTTGAAAATGTTGAGCCTGTCCAGTTCTGGAACTCGAGTTCGGGTGAGATCTGGGGCGAGCGGGACTGAGAGCCTCCCACACTTTGGCTGTGATTGACTAGCATTGTGTAGCCACGATTCTTACACTGGTCGGGGATAATTGTAAACCGTCTTTGAGCATGTCACATGGAAATGGAGCTATATAAATGCACCGTTTTACTTTTGTATTTTTTGTTTATTTTCGTCAGGGGGACAGGCCACACCCAGACGAATGCTCAGGGGGAGATCTGGATGGTGACAAGTTTTTTGTAAGCTGGGATCCACAACTCTTACCGCTATGGAAAACGGAACCTTTTGAGTACACATCGGATCCAATCCTTGGAATTCGAAGCAGCATAACGCAGTCCATAAGCGGTTTTGTCTCTCAACCCATGGAATCTTTCTTCAGTTGGGGCCGACACCAAATACCCAAAGTTTTTGGAACGCCTGAAGAAGAAGAGAGAAAGCGAAAGCTTCGAGAGCGTGACCAGCTGTTGGCTTATTTCGCTACGAATAGCAACGAGCTCGTATCTCGCGTTGATTCAATTTTTATGAAGTTCGCCAAGCTGTTTGGTTCGTCGTGCAAGGAGTGCTTGAAACTGAATCAATATTTCTCCGATGCAGTGGATATGGTGGCAGATGGACAGCAAGTTATAAAGGAGCTTGAAGAGTTTGAAAGACAGCACAGAATGTTCACTAGGAATCCACAAGCGATCCAAGATCGGCTCCCCAATCGTCTTGACAATGTTTTATCCTACCTTTGGCCGCAAAGGAAGCCAGCGTTTCATCAAGGTGATGACATTTGGACCAGGATGGAAGAACGTTCGAGAATATTTGTGATTGATATCACATGAGACAATGCAATTTAAGTACCTCTGGTTAGTCCTCCCTGTCCCGACAGTCAAGCCCTCCTACCCAACGTATCCTGTAGCAAGCCCCGATCTCAAGTGAAAGAACCTTAACAAAAATCAAATAATTCAAAAATAGGGTAACAATAGTGACAACACAGTTGTTTGATTGCTGGAGTTATCAAATGTTTTTGGTCGAAACATACAAAATATTTGGTTAGTTAGACTAGATTAAAAGCTTAAAACAGTTTAAAAGTCTATTTCACTTAGGTATTAGTCAAACAAGAGAAGGAAGCTTTGTATGACTATCTACAAACTCGAGCAATCGCTCCCTTCCCTCGAAATCCAATACCCTCGAATAAACTTTGAGGAATAAACGATCTTTCCGGTTGCTCGAAAGCGGTTCAGTGCTAGCTAGCTTAAAGTTTTAACTCTTAACCGAGAGTGCTGTATGTACAGGAATATCGAAATGAGGCCTGTTGTGTTGATCGAATGACAGCAATAATTTATTGAATCATCATTTCTTACTTAATATAGCTTTTTTATTTACAATTTGAATAATTTGGGGTACCAACTGATCAAGAACAACTTAGAAGCAAGAAATGCTTGGAGGTTGGATTACATTATGAACTTAAAAAGAACGTTTTTGGGTTGGAACTAATTTACAAGAATAATTTTTGAGTGAATTTACTGTTCCCATATATATTTATTTGTTGTTTATAAATACAAAATAAAAATAAAAAATAAAAAGCTACAACTACACAGGCACAAAAAAGAGCACAGGATAATCAGTCTTATTATCTTATGAAATAGTGTATATGTAGCTATGGAAATACAAAAAACTAATACTTGGAAACGACTTCATCTTTAAACTTCTTAAACTGATTAAGAGAAAGAGACTAACGGGACCGCAGAGCTACTTTGAAAGAGGGAGGAGAAGGGGGAGGGGAGGGGCGGCTGAATAATGGCTTAAAGTAGGAGGGGAGGGATGAAAAAACTTTCTCGGTAGCTCTTTCAAATTCCATAAAAGTTGGGGGCCCTTCCTCCGCATGCCCTGACTCATTTTGATAATTGATGGAATTCCAAGCTGTAGGACCTTGAATCCTTTATATATACATATATATTAAGTTTACCATAATTTTTTCTAGCTTTAGGAAGATAAAAAGACTTTTGATGCGGCTCTTGTGTTATAGCTATGTATTTTGCTATCATTTGTGAAGAATGAATTGAAAGTAAAAAAATAATTGCTTGTTATTTAATATATACATAAAAACTGACACATTAAGGTTACCAGATCAAATAGTTTAACATTATTTAATTGTTTGAAAAGAGGGCTTTCAAGAGTGCTCCTTAAATTTACGAAAGCAACAACACGTACCATTTTCAAATTATTTTGTGAAACCTTTTAATGGTTTTGTGAAACATATAATGGTTGTTACTTGGCTAGGAAATTGCTCTCCAAATTAAGAATGGGCCTCTACGACCAATTTCTGACGGAGCTCCGAAACGAAGATAAAAGAGCCTTCATGAACTTCATGCGTATGCCCACCGAGATACTCAATGAGCTGCAAGCCAGAGTGGGTCCCAGGATTGTTTTCCCGGCCGTTCAAACACTAAAACCAACGGTTCAAAAGGACTCTTTATTGTATATCTTTGTATATCTTTTTATATCTTTGTATATCTTTCGAAAGTAGTGAATACAAAATCAATACAAATATTGTCGAAATGAAGATAAGTGAGTATTTAAAAGAATAACAAGTATATTTACCCGTTGGCTTCTCTTCAGGTAAAGTTATTACGGCCAAGAAATTGTTCTCTCTTCACAGTTTTTGAATCTGTGTTCCAGTTACTATTATGACGCGTGAGTTATGAAATTACACAAATCAATTAACAAATTAAATTGGATTCCTTTCGTTTAAACCGAAACAAGGATCACCAAGCGAAACACGTGGTACAGGGAGCCCCTGTAGCCTGGCCTGAAGCTCGCACTAACTTAGCATCAACTTGCCTCTGGGAGCAAGAATTTAACCATGAATACGCTTGGAGAGTCGTCCACAAAACCCAGTCACTCGCGTTCAGAGAGGTGTGCCAAGCCATCATCGATGAGTAAACGCTTGAGGTGATGACCTGCTTCGTCACACCTGAGCGGTGGTGTACATTATCAGACAAAGTTCCTCAAGAAATGGAACATCTCCCATACTTGCGGTGCACCAAATGAGAAGCACATTGCCTGCAAGTGTTCTCCAAAGGGTGGATCCTAAGAGTTCAACTACAAGGGGTTCTACTCTGTCGTACTTATGGCCCTAGTAGACGCGGACTACAAGTTCGTCTTGGCGGACATTGGTAGTACAGGATATCGATCAGCATCAGATACATTGATCACAATAAGTCTGAAATCAACAAAATGGCAGAAGACGAAACAATCAGATTCCCTGCCCCAGATCCCCTATCCAGTAACTACAGGATATACCCTACTTCTTCATCGTCGACGATGCTTTTGTCCTCAGGCAGACCTTGCTAAAACCGTACAGCCTTTGGAGTCTGGACAAAGAAGAAAGGATATTTAACTACAAACCCGTGCCAGATGGTTAGTTCCAAACGCGTTCAAAGTTCTAGCGATCTGCTTCCAGGTTCTGCTCATCACCCTTCCACCGCTGTCAAAATCATCGTGAAAGCTTGCATTGTCCTACACGATCTGATAAGGAAAGGGTACCCTGAACTCAATAACCAGCAGCTCCACCGTGCTGGGTTGGACTGGTCCCCCAGTACCTTGGCAGCATTACCCAAGTTGGTAGACTCTGAGTTGGTTTTGGCGGTACCCTGTTGCAGCTGCTGCTGAGTTTGTAGAAGAGGAAGAAACATCGGCTGTCGTGGATATTGGAAGGATTGTTGATCATACTGCCCCCTGTACTCCAAAGAGTGTGGACCCAACAATGACGAAGCTGATAATTCCACACGTGGGAAGCTGGCTGATACTGCTCGGAGATAGACGGCGCAGAGGAGCCGAACGACCCGAAGGACAATACTGAACTGGGACGCAGTTGATGAGGCTGTCGAGAGTGGCTTGCTTACTTGCTGGGTTGGGGGGAGTTTCCTTGGCACTTTGAACGTCATCACCATTTCCTTCATCCATACGAAGATCAAGCGCTGCTCAAGCACTTTTCATGCGCTAGACATACACTGATATACGCTAGTTATACTCACACGCTATTCTTAGGTTCAACAAGGTGAAAATGCTAACAATTCTGTGTTTCCATGGGCAAGTTGTGCGTATGAAATTTTCATACTTAACCAAGTCGTTTCTCTCATACGCAATAGTGTGACAGCTTAAACAATAATCCAAAATGTCTGTACGTAGACATCAAAGGGACCCAGACTGCTCAAGAACACGCGCGACTTCCACAGGCTCCTAAAACGACAGTCATAACAAACAATCGTCCTTCTTGGGACAGCACCAACGGGATGATCAACTAACCACAAACGTCAGGCACAACCAGCGATAATCTTTGTCAAAACGCGTCAGTCACAACCAATAACAGTCCTTCTAGGAACAGCACCAACCGGGATGTTCAACCAGCCAAAACGTGAGGCACAACCAGCGACAATCCTTGTCAAGACTACATCAGTCCAGACGATCAACAAACTATAAACGTCAGTCACAACCAATATATGTTCATTTCGGGACAGTACCAACCGGGATGACCAACCAACCACAAACGTCAATCACAACCAGCGACAATCCTTCTCAGGGCTACATCAATCCAGACGATCAACAAACTATAAACGTCAGTCACAACCAATATATGTTCATCTTGGGACAGCACCAACCGGGACGATCAACCAACCACAAACGTCAGGCACAACCAGCGACAATATATCCTTGTCAGGACTACAACAATCCAGACGATCAAAATAATACAAACGTCAGTCACAACCAACAACAGTCCATCTCGGGACTGCACCAACGGGATGATCAACCAGCTACAAACGCAGTATTTTTGATTTTCTTTCCAAATGCAGGTTTCTTAAGACGATCAAGTTTCAGTGTTGAGACTCCCTCGCTTGTAATAAACCTGCCCTCAACAATCACTTCCGATTTGATGTCAACTGTCACTTGATTCGTTTGGTTAAATTTCTTCCCTTCGAGTGTTCAGAAAGGTTCGCGATCTCTCTGCTAACTTTTCCATTTCTCCAAAAGTCCAGTCATTATACTGGATCAACCTGCAACTAATTGCAACAAAAGGTTTTTTTTGTAGATTTCATTTCCACAGGGAAACTTGAAATATAAAAAATGAAATAGAATTTATCTTTGGGAAGCTACTGAAAATCGTGGTGTTAAAACACCGGGTTCTGTACCTGAAAAATTCAACAAGCAGTACTTTCAATTCCAGTCAAACGTTTGCTGCAGTTTTGCTAAAAATAAAGTTTTGAAAAACTCAGACTGGCGGGCATTTTGTGGAATTACTATTTCCGTAGCGATATTTCTTAATTAAAACTGGAGTGTCATTACAAAAAGTAATATGTTATCCGAAGATGCTTAAATCTTTCATGTTCAGCCATGTGGAAAATCACGGCGGTACAATTGACCCCCCCCATGTTAGTGTAAATAGCTTAGCCGTTGAACGGTTAGTCTGTGTATTCTCTAACAGGATTCGTTGGTGCACTTTTTGCTAGTGATTCACAAAAAGATCATCAGATTGATGCTTGTACAAAAAGGTGATATGCTCTCTAGATTAATTAATTTGGTAGGAGAGGAATTTTCTTTATGGCGACTTTTGTACCTCTTCATAGGTCAACAAGAATACTTACCTCTTGCATGCCTCTGATAAGACGTGCTGCAGGAAAGCACTGTTATAATTGTAGTTGACGACCATACTCCCGCGTCATGTATTCGCAGTATATTTGGCACATCCGCTTACTGCCACTGGAAAATCTCGCAGGCCGTTGGAAGGGTGCGAGGTTTTCACTTTCGAGTGGGATCCGGTGGAATATGCCACGCTCACTTGCATTTTTCGTATTTACACGAACCTTAAGGCGAGTGTTTTTTAAAAGAAAGTGCAAGTGGCATGTTCCACTGTATCCCACGAGAAAGCATTGCCTAACTACTTTATCCCATGCCTAAATTTTCGGAAAACTTACGGAAATTTTCCGAAGAGCTCGGAAATCTCTGGATATTTCCGGAAACTTCAGAAATGCTTTGAACCCGTTTCTTGGGAACTTAACGGTTTTAAAAAAGTTTTGAAAAATTTTGCAAAACTTCGGAAATTTTTGGAAAAAACCGCAAACGGTCCAAAATTGTTTCAAAATGTTCGGAAATTTTTGGAAATCTTCGGAAAGTGTTCAGAAATTTTCAGAAAACTTCGGAAAGGTTCATAAAAGAGTGTTTTAGCTCTTTTAATCCTTTTTTGACATTTTCGGAAAATCTTTGGAAATCTTCGGAAAGTTTCCGAACATGAAGGGATTGTTCGTTATGGTTCGCAGGAGTTGAAAAGATTCGGCGCTGGTTTATAAAAAGTCCTCAGAAGGACTCCTGTTAACTGCTGCGCACAAGTAATGATGGGAAAGTAGAGTGGTGTATTACTCGCAACACCGCATTCTCAAATTAATAGCATAATAAAAATCCAAAAATGTATTGAACTGATATTGATTAAAGTGTTTAGTAGTTCAGAAAAGTTACGTATAAGTACAAGGGGGCACGCGAAATAGCCTGCTTAGTAATCGTAATGATTTGCAGTTGTTTAAGTAAGTTGCAAACTCAGCGGGGAATCCTTTACACAGAACCTCTCTAATTCATTTTTACAAATGTTTTAAGTCAATCGATATTTGTTAATTTGCTAAATCGAGGAGGCTTTTGATACAACCCCCTC
Organism: Umimayanthus nakama; assembly: GCA_027574985.1. Taxonomy (NCBI): domain Eukaryota; kingdom Metazoa; phylum Cnidaria; class Anthozoa; order Zoantharia; family Parazoanthidae; genus Umimayanthus; species Umimayanthus nakama. The sequence goes on along the minus strand of JAOBRG010363527.1, from coordinate 4,042 downwards.
CTCTAATGAGAGGGCAAGGGTGATATCACAGGAAATAAAAGCTGATATTTCAATTTTTGCAGCAAATATCTCAAACATTCAAGATACTCAAGTTCTGCTGCTTGTAAGTGCAAGATAATATCAAACTTAGGTTTTGTCCTCTTTTACACAAGACACTAGTTACATAAGAAAACTATAGAATAACCACTTAAATTCCGCATATTATTAAAGATTTATATTGTCTAAGAATTCAAAAAATTTTTGAGCGGTATTGCAGTAGCAGGCTGTTACTTGGGAGCATCATGGATCACTGTATGATTGTGCTGTGCGTACCAGGTTCAGTGTGCATAAGCAGTATCGCGGTATGAACTTGCACTCTGTGAGTGTGAAGTTCCAATGGGATAGGCGGATTAGGGTGTTCTTTTGCTGAATCACGATGTGATTGCACAATGGCACGTGTAATTGTGCAATATCACGATGTGATTGCGCAATGTCACGTGTAATTGTGCAATATCTTGATGTGATTGCGCAGTAACTGATGATTGGATATAAGCGGGCAGTATTATGGCTTGATTACGCAGTATCAAGGTTTGAATGCACAGTCTTAACGTATAACCACACAATCTTTATATTACATTTTTGAGAAAACCTCTGGGAGACTCATTGTAATTTTCAATAGGGATGTTGGACCTAAAATTTACGTTCCTATTCTCACAGCTAACTCATTTTTCCTGTCTCTATGTTATATCTCCTCTACGTCAGATAGTTCTGTTTTCTCAAGTATCAGGTTTTTTCAAACTTTTAAAACACCCCGTATTAGAGTTAGCCTTCAAAACAGCAGCCTTGCTTTTCTTCCGTTGTTAATTTTCGCTGTTCAAAATTACTTACATGCATGGGGTCACGTGGGTTGCCAAAGGAGCAAACTTGAAACCCACTCTACCTTATTTTTCTTATCACAAAACCTTACGGCACCTGCTACTGAGCTAAATTTTGAGGACTTACTAATTTGACGTAACAAATATCAATTCATTTAGTAACCATACTGACGTTACAATGCTTCAGGAGTGGTCTTTTCGGAAGTTCGAAAATAATACAACAACAATAACAAAGGAGTCGGGTAGGGTTATCTCTATTTCTTTCCAGCTCCGAGAGGAAGAGTTGGTATCTAGCCTACCCACCAATGTCAATAAAATTCTACTCTTCGTGGCATGTTTAGTAATCTTGTTTTAACCACTAATAATATTTTTAAATTACTTTTTAACGTTGTTATTGAGTGCCAATGTGTATTGGGTGTCGGCACAAAAATGCCACAAAAATATTGAATGTTTATTTTTTAAGTATCCTCTTCTTGTGCTAACTAGCATAACGAGTGCATGAATTTAAATCGTTCAAGAAGTTTTAATAGACAATGGACACATTTAAGAATAACTCCGCAGCGTAAGCAGTTCCGCTGTTGTTAACCTTAGTTTTCTGGGCCAACAAAATTAAAAAGAGTGAGCTCAAAAGAGTGTTAGATCTAACTATAAGTAAGTACAAAAAGAATGCTAAAACTTATGATGTCCACCTCGAATTGTTTTTGGTAACGATTTTCTTCAATGTCTTCTTGTTTAGAAATAAGTGCTCTCCCGTCGAAATCTTTTCAGCAGTGGTTTTTCGATCCTTCAACTTCTTAATTTGTCAACACGACAACAAAAATGTACGTGATGTTTCGTCTAAATCTCTTCAGCGGTGTCCGGCTTTATGTTTAGCGTCTTCACAACCAGCTGAAGAAAGCAAAACGTGACGTGAAAATGCTTTTAGCAAAGTCATTTTTATAGCTTTTTTCCTTGCAACCGTAAATCAAATACTTGATGTCGTATTTGATTCTGTCAGCTTGTTTAGGCTTCTTCACCAACAAAAACAGGAAAACGTGATGTAGTTTCAACGGATCAACTGCGAGTCTTCTTGTTACCCGTCACAACTACAAGACAGAAAAACGCGTTGAGTCTTTAGTGTTAGGTGCTGTGTTTATGTTTGGTTTGTTTGTGTTTGTTAGTAAACAAATTCAATTCGAGTTCGTGTATCCGGTTAATTTGGTTTGTGTTAGTGTTTGCCTTTGTTCGGTTTTGCTTTTCGTTGCGATTCCTTAATTAGCTTCTGCTTTCGCTAATGTAGATAATTATGTTTAAGTGCCATTACTTGTCCTAATACTTCTAGCTTATATCAGACAGGCTGCGTACTAATGAAACACAGCTACTTAAAATTAAAAGGTCGTCTTGTTCATTTTGCACTCGTACACACGATAGTTGATAAAACTAACTAAAAAGAAGCTCAACAAGTTGACAACGCTGCTTTGTTTAATGTTGAACAAACAACTCATTTAACCTGTCTACTAAGTTGTTTAGAGGCGGTATGAATCATTCGGCAGAGTCTAACATCTCTAGTAATGCCAGGATATAATGGTCGAAATTTTTGCGAAACGTAGAACAACTTGCTACAAACAATCGGTGCCGAAATAATAGCAAAGTCTGGTCCTACTTTTTGCAACGGTTGCAGCAACGTCTTTAAGAACTGAAGCGTGAAACACTCCTTTGCAGCAGGTCTCGTTATGTTTTAGAGTTAAACCCGAGTGCACATGCGTCAGCGACAGACTTTGAACGTCACCATTAAAAGCATCCCTTTGGTGCAGCAAGTCTTGCAACGCCCTTGAGATTCTCTCTGAGCAAAAATCTGAAGCATGTACTTGAATACGGCCTTTACTACCGAGTTAACAAGAAGATTTTGTTAGCGTGTAAGAGGTTGACAGGTTAGGCCTTTATACAATGCAGCTTTGCTCACATCGAGTATTGTTCTCGCAAGTGTACGTATTTGTAGTTTGGTTTGCAAGTTTAGTTTTGACAGTGCATCGTAAGATGTGAGATTTGCATTGCATTTGCTACTGTTCTCAGTGTTGCAGGTTTCCAGAAGAGTTTTATGTTTTTTTTATAAAGAGAAGCGCATCTTAACGTGCCTTTGCGTTGCTTAGAACACCGATTTCGTTTCTCTCCCAAATTTGAGTTTTTTTTTATAAGTACTGGTTAAGAACCAGAGAGTTAAGTCTTGGCCAAACCTGAATAGTTGGTGCAACTGAGACAGTACTAGTGCAAGTTTTGGCCTTCAAACGTGAATGAAATGGGGCTTAGTGGGCCGGCGTTCCTATAACTGTAAGTTTGTTTTCGCGCTCAAAGTTGATGCAAGTCAAAACTAAGCAAGACTATGCAAGTTGGTGACCAAACGAAACGTACGTTGAACGCAAGTTTTAAACTGTGACTAACATGCTTCTGTGATTGGCGGTGGTGATTAACTTCATTTTATGATTACTCTATTTTCTAGTTCTTTATCTTGAAAACTCGCGAAAGTCCAAGTTTTCTTAAATTTCCCGGGGGAACATAGCCTGCGTAGCAAGCGTTTCTGTGGGTTTTCAGAGCTGAGAAAGACCGAAGAACGAGATTTTCGATGATTTAGCCACACGAGAAGTGGGAGCGAGCGAAAAAATGGAGGGAGGGAGGAAGAGGAAAGGAACGGGAAAGAAACGTTTGCCAGCAAAGGTCGGTATTTTGAAAAACGCCCCCAATGAGTCTCCGTCGCGATTTGTTAACTTTCCCCCTTCCCCCTCCCTCCATTTTTTTGCTCGCTTCCATTTCTCGCACGGCCAAATCATCGAAAATCTCGTTCTTCGGTCTTTCTCTGCTCTGAAAACCCACAGAAAATCTTTCTCAGCTCTGAAAACCCACAGAAACGCTTGCTACGCAGGCTAGGGGAAACATGCCCTAGTGATACTCCAGACTTTTGTCCGCCCCGACCCAGTAAATCCCACGTTAAACTACATAACTTCATAGGGGATTTTGAGCTGGCTTATAAACGGAGCCGAGGGGGGGCTTATATTTCGGTGGCTTTTAAGCGGAACTAAAGAAATATTTCCGAACGACGAGATAAAACGTTTCTGAGAAACAAATAAGGGACCAGTCAGAAATGAAATTTTTCGGAACAAAAATTCGGGACCCCCCTGAAGAGTGAAACAATTTTTGAGGGCCCCCCTCTTCTC
>JAOBRG010363516.1:0-10591 GCA_027574985.1 Umimayanthus nakama | reverse complement strand
GGGCTCCTCCGTCGAGCAGCAAAGGAAAAAGATTCCCCCAGACATTAGTAATTCCTCCCTGCCCCCTTCCCCCCTGCCCTCCCCCATGGAAGTGCTCAGAGTCTGGTTGTCTAAAACATCGCTCTCTGCTTCAAAAAACTCCCCCCCCCCCAAAAAAAACCCTACCCGTTTATTCAGTTTATCAAACATTGCAAAAGCCCCATATTACAAAGTTGAAGTCAAAATTACATTATAAAGTCTACTCACAAGAGGGGCCATCTTCTTCTTCAGTTTCTTCATCCGATTCCACAGTTAAAGGTGATGACCTACAACTACCGCTGTTCCTTCCTTCATTCACAACAGAAATGTCAGTCCCTGTCACGTTTTCTTCACTCTCAGTACCCAACAAATTCATTACAACATCTAGGCCACTCAACATTGATGACGTTTCAGGGCTTAAACAGTCAGAACTGTTTGGTAGCCTATTGCCATTTCTTTTCCCAGGCGTTAAAACGCTTATGCCGGGCTTCACACCTTCACTGCCCAAAGTAATTTCTTCTGATGGTCGAGGTGCAACATCACCTTTGGAGTTGTTAGATTCGCATCTTTTATCACTATCAGTTGGTTTTTTTCCAACTGCTGCATTGTATTTGGATGGTACAGCCGACATTGTTGAAGAGGAAACTACACTGCTATCCGAGACTTGCAGCTCTCCTGAAGTGGACTGATTGGAAAAGACATTTGTCATCCCAGAACTAGTAAGGCATTCTTGTTTACTGTCGAAAGTGCTCTCTTTGTTTTTTCTGCCAAGTTGTGATTCTATTATGGGTTCGTTTAACCTCATACCAACACATTCCGGTTCTTCGACTAGTTCTTGGACTTTCCCACCACAGACCACAATGTTCCCTTTTTCCGTTTTCTCATTCCTTTCATTAACCACCAACGCAGGCTGTTCAAAATCGGAATCATCCTTATCTTTATTTTTTTCCTCAAATTGCTTCCCGAGATCGACATCTGAAGTTCGATTACGTTTCAGAATGTCATAAACTTCTTTTATTGCATCAGAACTTTTTTTTGTTGCTGTCATCGTTACTCCTTGTTCACCATGTTTAGCTATTTCCTGTTTGGTTCCTGACCTAACATTTGTCCTTTTCTCGGTAGCTCCAGTATGTTGTGGAAAAACACCATCAGACACAAGACTCTGGACTCCTAAATCAGTCTCAACGTTCCCACGTGGGTCCTGAGTAGAAAGTTGTACTGGTGACTTCCACAAAAATTCGCTCCTGGAAATGTGCTTTTGTTGAAAAGCTACAGGAATTGCATTTAAGTCCACTGCATAGTTAATTCTTGGACTCCTGTTGTTCGATGCACTCTCAGATGCAACAGGTATCAAGTTTGAAGCATTTACATTCCGAGGCTCTTTACTGTGATAATTATTATCAAGTGATGAAGCACTTGATCCAGGATGAAAATTTCCCATTTGAGATGAGGCTTGGGAAATCGGAGAGTTGTCTGATAAACCAGGTATCTCTCTTGGATGGCAAATCGCAGGAAACACAGAAGCAGCGCCCCAGGCCCTTGGCGAACCTTGCAAGCCATAACCAAATGTTTGAACACCAGGCCCACCCGGTTTGGCAAAGATTGAAGGTGAGTAAATTTGACCTGGACTTAAATGTCCTGGATGGGGAGGGGTGGAGTTTTGAAAATCAGTTCTCCAAGGATCTGGTGGAACAGGAAGCTGGTTAGGTAATGGCGCAGCAGCAAACGGGACAAAAGGTTGTTGTGCAACAAACCCGTGTGTCTGATTGGCTTGTTGGGTGACCATCTGTTGCTCCAACTTTTGTCTGTCTAGAGTTTCTCGTTGAGAAGTAAATGGGAAAAAATTAGGAGCATGTGCTACAAACGTTGGCGGTGATACAAGGGGCATTGGGGGACATACTCTTCTTTCAATGGCTGGAGGAGAAAATGGTTTCCTAACTTTGTCCGAATCGGGGAGAGGAGGCGGAGGGAGTGGAGGAGGGAGGGGAGGTGGAAGTGGTGGCTTTTTTACTCCATCTTCCACAGTTTTAGAAGGCCTGGAATGAGAATCTGTCGTTGAATACTTTCCCCTCTTTGAGACCACTGTAATTGCATTTGATGAAGAAGAAGCCGGTGAACTGGTTGTTGCGTTTAAAACAGTTTTTAGTGGCGTTGGAACAACATTTCCTTCAAGTGAATGTACACTTTTTGATCCCTCCTCATTCAAAGATTGTGTCTCCTTCCAAGGTGAAGTGTCCGGTATACTTAAAATAGGTTTAGGTTTTAAAATAACTTTTTCCTCAGATGAATGTACATTTTTTGATACCAGCTCATTCAAAGGCTGTGTTTTCTTCCCTGATGAACTGACCGATTCACTCAAAACAGGTTTAGGTTTTGAAATAACTTTTCCCTCAGATAAATGTACACTTTTTGAACCCTGTTCACTCAGGTATTTCGTCTCTTGCTTACTTGGCAGCTGCTGCTTCTTGTTTTGCTCTTTCGCACACTTGGATATCTCATTAAATAACAGTACATTTCCCCTTGGTAGCTCGATTGCTGCTGCTTTTCTGCCAACTTCCTTGATGGAGTCGTCCTTCACAACAGCCACTAACATATCATTCTTGTGATCACCTAAATTTGTCCTTGTTTCTTCAGTTTCTTGTTTATTTTCGAAACGTCTTTTCTTGGACATTGGCAAACTCGCCTGCCTCTTACTTTCATCATACCCTTTTTCACAAGAACCATCATCAAACAAACCTCTTTTCTCTCTTGTCACTTCTTGCTCAAGCCGGTCAATACCTCGTAAACTTTTAAGAAGGCGGTTAATAGCAGGATTCTCACTAATCGATGTCAATTGCACTTTATCAGATTCAGTTGCATGACTTGTTTCCAAAGTAATCTGGTTCTTCTTCTTTGATGCTTCGACATTTTGAAGATGCTGCGAGTTCAGCAATTTTTTCCCATCAGCTGATCTAATACTAGTTTGTTCCTTTTTGTCTGGATTACCTACCGAGGCTTTGCTGTAGGCTTCTTGCTTTCTTGTCGACTGCTCCTGTCTTAAATGCTTAAGTCGTGGGTCATATCTTCCATGTTCAACCTTATTAACACTAATAACCTTTCTAGGTAAATCCGATTCAGTGGCAGAAAGCTCTTTCACCAAATCAGAGGAAGTGTTCACTGTTTTATACAATTTGCTTGCAACACCAGTACTGGAAGAAGAAGGAAGCATGTTTTGTCGAAAAATTGTATCAGCATTAACCTGGTTTTCTCTTCTTCTAGAGTGGTCATCTCTAAGAATTTGTGAAGAATACTGTGATGATTTGTTGTGACTTGGTGCAGTTCCTCGCGGCTGAGCTTGAGGTTGTGATGAGTGTTCTACCAATGATCTACCTATACTAGCTTTATTGGGAGATACAACAGATTGACTGCATTGGTCTGACAAAAAAGGTGTGTTTGAAGATGAAGAAAACAATGACTGCTCCAACATTAGACCTGGAACATTACTTGGTGGTTTATCCGTAACACTTTGTCTTAATTTACTACTACTAGTATCAGACAGACCAAATCCAGGTGTTGACACAGCCACAAGCGTCTGATTTGTTCCATCTTTACAGTAACCATGCCTCAAGCTCGATTGAGCAAGATCAGAAGAATTTTGAACCTGAGGTTCGTACTTCTCACTTTCTTTCGCAGATGATCTTCGTTCAGTTACACTGTGTGAGTTCACAGGATAACTCTGAGGCCACGAACATGATGAAGCAAGCTTTGGATGGGGTTGGTACACTTTACTATAAGAACCACTTCCTAATTTGTGAGTAGATTCCTTATCTCTTGATCCATTTGGTCTGCTTATCCAATCAAGGACTTCCTTTTGCCATTTCTTTGCTTCATGCGCGTCAGGAACCAATTCCTCTCTACCACTTCCTTTTAGTCCTTTTTCGCTCTCCTTCATTTCTGTGTCAGAGGTCGTCCAAGCATTTGATCCTTCTAAATCCTGCTTATTAGGATTGTGAAGCCCGTCGTATATCTCTTCTTCCAATACATGCCCTCCATTCTCTTTAAGGTGTACACCTCTGATAAACTGCTCTTGTATTTGTTTCATCACACATTCCTCTGCTTCATCTTTATCACAGGGGATACGTTGTCTGCTTTCTGAAAAGAAAAGAAATGACACATTTCGAAACATTTTTCTTGCATCATAAAGTAAAAAAAAAACATATTTAAGTGTACGCATATTTGTCAACTGTCTGTATCTAACATTGACCGATCTTCGATTGGCATTTTTGTTTCGAAAAACAACACCAATTTATCCATCCTAAATGGTCCAATGTGAAACTAGTTTGTCCATATTTATATACAGACGAACTACCTATCTTTGTCTGTCAAAACGAACTCAGTTTGTCAGACACTCAGTAGTAAAAGATGAATTAACAGACAACCTAGAAATACTTGCGCTAGTTCGTTCAATTCTAATATATGTCACTACCACCTTAAGGGTTTAACTGGTGAAGTTGGGTATGACCAGCCTAGGAGATTCGCTAGCCTAACGAATCTGTCATAAAAACACAACAAAATAAACAGACCTTGATTACCAGCCGATTTTGTTTCCGCATTTGTGGAAAACAATGCATGCAAGCGTACGGGAGAAGCTTCATCAGTAATACCTGGGGATGAGAAAAAAGATTTTGCATTATTGCTTTGCAACAACAACTATATTTAGTACCAGAGAGCTAAACAATGGATCTTTCAAAAACAAAAACAAAGTACAAAAGTTTCAAAAAAAAATACTGCAATCATTAGCTTACCTAAATCATGTGTCAGATCTGAAGTTGGTATGAGATATATAGCTTTCCCTCCAAAGTCGACTACTCCAGCCTACAAAGGATTTATACAGTGGTGAATAATAAGTCTGTTTTAACTGTTACAAACAGATGCATCTGTTTTAGATTTCTAGAGTTCTGCAGAATTTTACAACAAACCAAAGTAAAAACTCAGAACCCACTGGCATGATTGTTGTGTGCCTGTAACGCTCTTTTCTTTGTAGGAACTACTATTAGTAATCAAGCTGCTTTCTATATAACTTACCCAGCATTTTTCTTTGAAAAAGTTTGTAAGCTTTGCAAGCTTTAGTGATTTGCCTGTGTCAATAGGTTGAAACTCACAGTGGAAGAAATGGCCAGTATCTGAGATAACTGAAAGAAAGAAGTGAATACAAGCAAACGATTAGAGAACAACTTCACTTGCTCGAATTATCATTAACTGTAGTTTTGAGTGTGGGAATTCACATAGCAATCCTGTAAAACCAAAACAGTATCTAAATTTTTTACTGCTATCTGTATGTAGTCTGTATATTTTTCGTCAAGTTGGCTTTCCTGATTGGAAGTCTCAGGAATACTGAAATCACTTTAATTGTGTTTTCATTTATCATATCTATCTATTTATTTGATTGCTTGTTTGCAACACCTCCATCCTGAATAATGAGAAGGCACACAACACAGACTGGTTCCAAACTGACATGCATCAAAACTGAAAGAATAAATTACAAGTAAAGGAACAACAAAATAAAACCAAATGGGTTAAAAATAGGGTTTTCAACTGAAGCAACAAATTGCAATTAAAAGCAGCATGTCAGTGGTAAAAGGATGACACGAGGGGACAAGCCTTTTTTGTCAGAAGAATGTCATCTCTTCAACGGTTCACTGCCCGATCATGTACACGCAAGTGACTTTTCAATCCAGCTTTGGTTTTGCACGTGCGTTTACAGATGTAACATTTGAAATTTCCGCAATTTAAAGGTTCCGGCGGAGGACCATCTTTGTGAACACCAGCCGACTTGCAAACCAAGCCACATGTAGGGCAGATGTGGTTTCCCGGAGGTCCAGACAGAACCTCCTCATAAAAGTCTTTATTTGGCTGTTGCCCATGTGCTTTGAAATGGTTAACCAAACCTGCTTTTGACAAAAAAAAATGTTCGCATACGCTACATTTTAGCACACTTATGATATCAGTAGGGACAGCACTGCCATCTTGCTTTCAAAATGCATGCTTCAATTCAGCGCGCTCCACCCGCTTTCGTTCGAAACTGCTACATCTCTCCCTGATGAGCTTTCTTCAAGATGCTTGGTTTTCCGTCAGTGCTTCCCAGTCATCCACATATGTATATATACACACTTATTTGCAAAAATTCTGCTTTTCCAAAAAATATATCTATAGGGTATATATATTGCCTATATTGCCTTTCTATCTTTATCAAACAGGTATTGACAGGTGAAAACCTTTATAATATCACAGGCATGCTTCACCTAATCTTTGTAAAGGTTCCAAAGGTGTCATCAAATGTTTCATGGAAACACAAAAGATATGAACCTATGGTATCTATATTTCAAAAGCAGAATTTTTGAAATTAAGTGTATATAACAATCCTCGTTTTCAAATGGAACTCTCGCTTTCAAATTGGACCGTACTCACAACTCACGTAATTTACATGTTTTTGTTGCGCGACACGCACAAAAAGTCATGCTTTTTAGCACGACAAGCGAAAACTACATTCTCAAACTAGTGGAAAGTTGCACGTTACGCAAATTCTTGACTAGAGAGTCGAAAGTTTTTGCTCATCGCGCAAAATTTTTTTCGTGTTACGCGAAAATTTAAGCCAATTTGTGCGAGGCACGAAAAAACTGTAAAAACAACGACTCGGCCTGGCAACGGCAACCAACTTGTTGTGATGTTGTTATTGTTAACCTGTAAGCATGTATTGAAAAGAAACTGATTATCTGTTGATCAGTTGATCGCTTGTAGATAATGCAAAACACGTTTTATTATCGAGAAAGTGTTACAAACATTGAAAACACATCATCAAGACAAAAGAAAAGCAACTGAATTTTGGTTATATACATGAAATCTTCTCGCTCAGGAATTTATCAACTTCGGATTCAAGGAAAATAGGTCATGCGATGTATAAAACAAAGTACTGTGCAAGAAAGGTTACAAAAATCTACAAACGAACATGCTTCTAATTCCTTTTTTTTTTTAAAAGCACAAGTCAAAACACACGTGTGATGTAAGACACAATTCAATCGCTGGAAAATTGCCGTAAAATTTTGATCGATTAGAGTCTCAAGATTTTTGCTCATCGAACAAAAATATTTTTCGTGTTACGCAAAAATTGCACCAGTTTGTGTGAGGCGATATAAATCTTAAAACAATAACTCAGCTTTGCACCGGCCAACGACCTGTTGTTATGTTGTTCACTACGTAGTCGGTATTGAAAGAAATTGATTTAAACTTGTAGATCATGCAAGACACGGCCCAAATTGTACTTTGGTGATCGAGAAATGGTTACAAAAGTTGAAACGCATTCTAAATATAAATTCGCTGCCAATACAATCCTCAGACTCAAGAAAACTTGATTTATCATTGTCGACTGACTCAAGGAGAAAACGGGTTACAAAGACAACAACAACGAAAATCTACCAACGAACACTTCTGAAGGTCAACTTTCTCCCGGTTTTATACGCACTGCTCCAAACAAACTTGCATGAATGAATGGCAAGTTTGCTCACCCGCCAGTCCCAAGTCGGTGTTCTGGTTTCATAGTTCTTTGCAGTTGACCTCATTTCTGATTGACTGAATTTTGACAGCGTGATGATGAACGCACTCGTCCATAAACTGCCAAACACACTGTCGACGTTCGGTCTTTCGATCATTTCTGTGTCCAGTGAAGGAAGCAGTTTTCGTTGGCTGTTGAACTTTAATAAGCGTTTGTATTTCTTTGTCGCGTGTTACACATAATTATTCAATCCTTCAAGTCCATCCTACCTTCACATTTCCTTGATACACTCGGTAGTCCATCTGGGAACAATGGCAAACTTAGAAGGGGTTTCAGTTTTGCAAACGGAATCTTTGCTTTTATATCTATCGACTCCCCTCTGAAAAAGAATATTTAAAAAAATATATAGATGGTTATGATTACAAGTCTTTACCATGGAATTTTAACATCATTTGCGTATAAAATACTTTAAAAGTGGGGAAACATTCTCTGATAAGTAAACAGCTTTTGTTATTCTATATGTATTCAGGCGGGTATTTGCAAATGAGATCAGTGGTAATTGGTCAACTCTCTAAAGTAGTATGTCGGGAATTAGATCAATGGTCTGATCCCTGTGTTGTGACCTTGGGCAAGACACTTTATTCAACTTGTTCCAGATGACTCCGATGTGTAAACTAGCACATCTCTTACTCCTTATGGCAGCTACATGTAACCTGGGGGAGTAAGACTGCTAAATTTCTAAAACTAAGGAGACCAGAAACAAGTGCTAGTCTTCTTAGCCACTTCATAGAAGCATTTAAGGATTTCGCTGTTAAGAAGAAAGCAGGTTTCACGATAACTCACAATGTAAAGGGCAGCTCAGGTCTGGTGCTACTGTAACAGACCAAGCGGACTTCTGACACTGATTTCTCCTTGTTCATAATCACACCAGACCACATCACATGAACATCATCCGAAGATGTTTCTCCAGGGATTTCTGCAACTGATGAGTGTTGACATGAATTACTATGCAGAGCTATGTGGAGAAATGTTACCATAAATCTTGTTAGACAATGCCAAGCATAAAACTTAAAACATTTTTTAAAACCAGTTTCTCACCTTCTGGAACTGGTAAGTCGGTACTTAGATCTCTGGGTAAAGGAATGCTACTTGCACTTGAAGTCTGTCCACAAAGGCAAAATAGCAACAAATTAAAACACAACAACAAAACGAAAAACACATTTTGTCATTCAATTTCATTCATTAAATTGTGTGAAAAAAGATCTGACTGACTAAGTGTGTAAGCAAGACTTTTGGCAGCCAAAAATTAATGTTCGCTTTGGTCTCTGTAGTGCTATTTGTAAAAATCACTCAATTTTGAGGGCTATAAGAAACAAAACTTGGGCCCAAAATAAACAAACTGAATACCCCAATAAGGCATCCTCTTGACCAACTAAAATATATCTGGCACAGTTTTTTTACCTGTTTAAACACTTCTTCTTGTGGCACAACTTGGGCCAAAAACAAACAAATAACTCCATCAAGTCATGTATTTTTTACCTGTTCAGACACTTCTTCTTGTGGCACAACTTGGGCCAAAAACAAACAAATCACTCAATCAAGTCATGTTTTTGACCAATTAGGAGATGTCTGGCTTAATTTCTCACCTGCACAGACAGTACTTCTTGTGGCACCTGGGGATCTGATGGTTGGCCAATTACATAAGAGATAACAGCAAAAGGCAAGCACTGTCTGGGCCTTTTCATGTGCAGGTCATCCCCTTCTTCAGCAAAATCGTAGAAATACAACTGAAAACACAAAAAACTTTCAACAAGGCCTTAAAAACAAGCATTTTTTTCATGATTGCCAAACTTTGGAAACATGAAACTTGGACCAGGTTCATTCTTGATCTCTAGAACAACCTAATATCATTAATAATTATCAGAAAAACCTTTCTTGACTGGTTTGCTAGTAAACAGGCTGGGAGGCGTTTTCATCATTGATGAATTTTTGAGTATGATCATTTGCTTTATTCTCACAAGTTATAAACATCTGATTTTATGTGAATAACACAAGCGAATTTGTAAAACATACTGACAAACTGGTTGGTGCTGAAAGAGTTAAACCATCCCTTACTTCCCCTTTATCTCTCCATCTTACCTGTGAGGAAACAAAGGCCTGTGAATGAAGGGCAGTGAGTCTGAGGCTCTGATAGGACTTGGACACATGGCAATCAAAATTGGGAGTTGGCTCCAACAGCAGTTTACCCTTGTCATTCCTTTCCGCCACGGTCTTGACTCTTCCCTGCAATTCAAGATGAGATGCCTATCACAATGGTACTATAGCCCTCTCCACAAGAGGGATCGATTCACCAGGCAACTTGCTCTTGCTGCAAAATTAAGAGGTTATACTCTGGCAAGAACCAAAAAAAGAGATTCTCAATGTTTCCCATAAAGATCTTTCAATATATTACAGTGCATCCTTGATTATCGAAACAGGCTGAACTCAAATTAAAGACAAGCTGTTCGCCAAAAGTTCCGATTATCAAGGATGACCTTTTGACCCATTTCCAGGGTAGTTTTTTGGCACGAATGGGGAAAAAACCATGACAGAAAAGAAAATTACTTTTATTTTTAAAACAGTTGCTTGTTATTTATCTTGGAAAAAATTTTAGCTGCTCGACAAAGGTACACTTCAACTCACTGTTGTTAATAAAACATCTGTTTGGTATAAAAAATATTGACCTACTGGTAAGTATGGTGTTCAGTTACTCGAGGTTTGGATAATCAAGATACAGGATATAATTTTTTTTTCAGATCTACAGTAGTTTTAATACTTGTCTTTTATATAGCCTTTTTTAAAGGGAGGCAGAGAGGGGGGGGGGTGATCGAGCTATAAATACCGTATTTTGCCGTGTATAAGTCGACCTTTTAACACCAAAAATTCACATCTAAAAATCACACTAGACTTATAGACGAAAAAAAAAAACTTCTTATAAATAATAGTAGTTTAATTAAACATCTTATAATGAGTTAGCACAGGCTTGACAAAGGTTGTAAAACCGAA
>JAOBRG010363505.1:2038-12404 GCA_027574985.1 Umimayanthus nakama | reverse complement strand
TGGAGGTGAATATCCTAGGATATACCTATTCTGATGAACCAATCAGAGCGCACGAAAAGTGCTATCCACCTGTTTGGGTAATACTTTAGTGAAGTAAAAATATCAACTAATTTGCAACATGGTAGAGTTATAACAGCCACTTCCATTTGCTAAAAGTATTCCAATTCCTTTTGAAATACAGTTTGGTCTTATATAAACTACATGTAGCTTTCATGAAGTGCGAGGGCTGCTCAGGTAAAGGAAAACAGCAAGACAGTACACCATAACTGTTTGCTGGATTGTTTATATCACATCAATGTGGTATGCTAACTTTTGCAATTTCTTCTTAATATTTTGTTGGACTTTGAAGTGAAGAGAAATGAGAAAAAAAATTTATTTACTTCAAGAAGAAAAAGTTTGATACCACCCACTCAGATACTCAGAGTCTGATCCTAGTCACATAGTGGCTACTGAGATGCTTTAAATATAAACATGAGCTCAAATTGATCTTGCATAATAAAAAAAAAATTATTTTAAGACATGAATAGAAAATTACATAAAAGAATGGAGCAGAAATATCAAGTGAACTCTGTGCCTTCCGGCCCAAGTATTAAATGCACATATTTGTGGTTATACATGCTTGCATGGTTATACACATCTAGTCTGTCCCGCGATGCAATCACATTGTTTTACTGTAACAGTTGCACTTTTTTCCCTGTGAAACAAGAAATACTATTTTTATGAATCTCATACAGTTTTTTTCATGGTTATGTTAATTTTAGCATACTAACACCAGTATTAATCTCCAACTTTGAAAAATCGAAGTTATAAGAAATTTTTATTGATATCCAAAGTCAATGAAATAATTGGGATTTTTCTTTTCTTTTTTTTTCCAACTGAATGACTCTTCAAATTTTGAAAAATTATTATTTTTTCCAGAAATTTAATGGGTCTAGCCTCAAACTGTGTTCAAAATTATCTTTCAAAAGATGAACAACTTGCAGCTGCTGACCCAATATTCCAGGTGTAGCCTGTCCCTGGACCTGATGCTGAGGTTCGTCTCTCTTGCCCGGCTCACCGCGCCAGCCAACCAACAGCAGCATTGGAATACTGTACACCCCAGGAACGGACAATGACATCAATGGATTGACAATATTACCAAGCCCTGAATTCTGTAAAAAAGGTGATTATAAGTTCAACTCAACCTTCTTAATGTAAAACACCACACTGGTGCCAATTTTGTCACATTTTTATTATTACCAGTAAAAACAAATACTAAATATAACTGTTGATGTTTAGTTTATAAAGTGGGAAAAAGTCGCCCAAGGCTTATTCAAATGCCAAGGACTCATGCTTGTAACACTTAACTACAAAATTTCTGCAACACCCACATTAAATTAGCCTACTCCTATTGACACATGTGGGTTCTTTTTAAAACTCCCCTGATAGACTGTCATGGAACTAGACCAATGGTTTTATCTTCCCTGTCTGGGACATTATCACAAAAGAAGGTCTCCCAAAGTTCAACCCTCGACCAGACCAGGAATTGAATGCAGGACCTTCTGCTTAGTGGTCAGAGATTTCATTAACCATGCCAATATCGCACACATGAAAGAAAGATAACCTGTGTAGCTGAACCATTACTTATGTTGTTAATAATCTAGAAACTCAAAAAGCACTGAACACTACATGTACATCTAGGGGGTCACATATCCTACCCCAAAAAATATACAAGACTTAAAATAAACACTTTAGTACTGGTTTATTCAAACAGAACAGAACTTAGAAAGAAGAACCAATGTGGCAATGAAAGGAAATGGAACAAATAAATATCTGGGTCTTCACTTCTCCTTTCATTGTACTCTCCCTAAAAAATTGGTTGAATGCCCTGACTGGGACTCGAACCCACGCCTCCTGGTCTCTAGTCAGGCGTGACAACCACTACACCTCCAGGACTCACCATGCTGGCAACACAGCAAGTCTCGAAGTATAGAGTTATCATTGTGGATGATCCCTGGGCAGGGGCGGATCCAGGGGGGTGAAATGGGTGAATTTTCACCCCCCTTTTCTGAGCCCCCTTCTTTCTTTTTTTCTTATCTCTCAAATATTTAAATAATATTTGATTTCTCTGATGCCTTTTTTTGACATGTAGAGTGCGCATAAGCGATGATTGATAAAGTCTACCAATAAATTTTATTTATTTTGAGCCCACAAACACACCGTCCAGCATGTAATTCACTAAACGCCTCTTTTCCATGCTTTAGAGAAAAAAAATTCACCCCCCATTTCAAAATTCTGGATCCACGCCTGCTGGGAACCAATCTTTCTTCATTAGAGTACACACATCTGCCTAGAAACTCACTAGAGTTTTCAATAGAAAGGAGAACCAATGTGGCAATGAAAGGAAATGGAACAAAAATTAATAAGTATCTGGATCTTTGTTTTTCCTTTTATCACGCCTGACTAGAGACTAGGAGACGTGGGTTCGAGTCCCAGTCGGAGCATTCAACCATTTTTTTGGAAGAGTATTTTAAAAGGAAAAGGGAAGACCCAGATACTTGCCAGAATAGAACTTTTTAATGCAAATGATTTTGCATTGTTAGGCAAGTAAAGCAATTCGTATGTCCATTAATATTTCTTCACCCTTCCTTCTGCTCAGAGATCTATGTGACCATAAACCTCAAAAATTACATGACCAACCTTTTGAACAAAAAAAAACTGAGTGTGTAAATTTTCAACCCAAATCAAGTATATTTTGAGTACCCCCTGGGGTTAACAGTACTCAAGGTGAAAAAGCAAAATCCTTACCTGTAAATACACAACTGCCGTCTTGCCTGTTGCCATATGATAGCCCGATGCTAACGCAATTGACTGACCTTCATTAGCTGTGATCACATGATGTGATGCTGGAGTAACTGTTGTAACATATGCACAAAAATCTTTCAAGAGCGAATCTGGTACACCACAGAAATACTCCATGCCATGAGACTTCATGGCAGCATAGAAGTCTTTTGGGTCCAAGAAATCTCGAACTAACTCTGTGAATTGTCCCGCATCCTCATTTCGCTGTTTCTGTTCCTTAACCTGTAATCAATACAAAAGCAGCTATGTATTGGGTATGCTGACAATTTCCAATCCAATGATATCTTAAGCACCAAGAAAGTCATTTTAACTTGACCTAGAACTTTTTATGAGATGGTCGTAAGTTTTAAGAACTACAAAACTTCAGTAAAAACAAACAGATTTATTTTGGCTTTTGAAACACCAGTCAAACACCAACTTGATAGTCAATAGAACCTTCCTCCATTTCAACTAACAATCTTGGTTAGAGGGCAGTCACTGCTAAAAATAAGAAAACTTGTGTAATTTGCTTACAGCTACATGTATTTGAATACTGCAGTGTATGTTAACAACTAGGTGTCAAATAAAACAAGAACTGCTTGGCAAAATCCTTATAAAATATATTCCTCAATTTAAAACCAACAACATGAAAAGATCTCTTGCATATTTGAAACACCATACAGATTACCAGTAAGCGATGGCAGCACAAGGGTTCCAAACAATTAAATTCCTCAAAGGAGGATACTTTTTGAAGTTTTGTTTTATGTTAAGCTTTTTATAATTGCACGGGCATAGTAAGTGATTCTCAAGCTAGAATTTTAACCATTTCAACCTTCTGCCCACTTTTTCGCTCACAATTTCATCCGTTTGCTTTCGCCATAGATTCTTTGGTCCTGCCTTTCATTGGCAAATCTAATTGTTTACCGCACCAAGCTTGCAAAATTTTCGCTCTTAGATTTTGGTAACTTTTTATTTACCAATTGTAACACATATTTTTTAACTTTACCGAAACCGCACAACAACTTCATATTTTAAGAATCTTACCTATTGCAATACTTTAAAACAATTATTCAGGCTCTATGGTGCTAGCATCCCTTTTACAATCAGCATATAAAATAAAATGTATGATAATTACAAACAAGACAAGATACATGTAACAGGAAACAGGAGTTAAAACGCGGCTCAAAGTCCTATATATTAACTTGAAAATTTTACATAACAAAGGTACTCTATCCTGGTTACAAACTGTCCGAGTAAACGTCTGAAATTGTGCTCTAATTGTCTGGATTTTTTCGTTCTTTATCCAGCTGTTTCGAAACCAATTATCGAGATATCGCGACCACAGAAACTGTCTGATTGAGAAGTGAACGTTTTTCAGCTTCACGAGGTTCCTATGGAAACCCTGTAACAGCAATTTATTTCGCGCAGATTTACAGAGGGTTTAAGCATCAATCAAGTAAAAGAAACTTTCATTTGTTATGTTAAATCCAAGCTTATCTAACAGGGTGTTGTACTTTGTCTGTCACGGAATCACTCGATTGACAAATTGCCATCAATACAAAATCATCAAACGTCGGCCCTCTTTTTAATGATTAATTGCTACAATTTTTGTTTAAAGGTACGAGAAGCCTCTTATAGCAAATCATACATGGAAACTTTTATATGTGTATTTATTCAGAATAAATATTCAGTGTTCTTCGCACTAGATATTCTGTTGTCTGTCTATATTGTACACTGCACCGTGCAGGTCATACTAAGTGGGTCACGCCACTATATAGCTATAGCTACAGTCGGTCTTCCAAAAGGTTGGTGTCCTTATTTCCAAACGGGAAGAATAAACCGTTTAGCTCAAGAGGGGCTATCTATCTTTCTCAGAACTACAGAGAGCATACGTTTTTATTCGACTGCAAAATTGTTTTAAAACATACAGAAAAAGGCGACGTCAGTTTTATTATTTAGACTTAATGTAAAATTATCTAGTCTTGTTAGCAATGCCTAATTATATAGCACAAAATCTTAAAATGTGTATGGTGCGTGGAATCTTTTAGAAACATTTTCAACTGCTACCACACGAAAAGAAACAGAAAAACCCCGAAACCTTTCGCTCTTTCTCAGTTGTGGTACACGAATGACATGACACGAGTCGTGACGACCAGTCAGAGATCGTTGGAGTCTGAGATAATTACAATCGATGTTTTGGTTGGTTGTAACCAAACTTACCTGCACTTCTTGGTCGCTGAAGAGCTGAAAAGAGAAGTAGGATTCATAAGAAGCATATTAAAGCATTGCATAACAAAGTCAAAAAGAGGCTTCATTAATCAGAAAGAAGTACACACCCCGGTCTTTTGGAGATAAACATGACACGTTGCGATTGAACGAGCATTTCCACAAGCCTAAATTGGAAGGAAAACGAGGTTTAGAACAGCGTATTGCGATATCAAAATCAAAAAGACAATGAACGGAATAAATACCTTCTTTCTAGACAGAGAACGACAGGTTTTCAGAAGACCTCGGAGACACACACCACCCGACGCCATTTTACTATTGTGAAAGAGGCAAGAAGCTTACGAAATCGTGTGCTTGATGGAGCCAGGGTTAACCCACAGTTGATCAATTGTTCTTCGACCAATCAGCGCTGCTGTCTCACAACTTGACTTCGAAATTCGAGCGCCGGGTCCTGGAACGAGTTGACAAATTTCGCGCCCTGCTGTTTTTGTTGATTGCCTCTCATGAAAGTGTGCCCTAAATTTCTAGCTCTTTGTCGTACGATTATCGTGACCAGAAAAATATTTTAAGGGTTAGACGCAACAGAAATAGAAACACTATAAAGGTACAACCCACCTTACAGCGCTAAACGTGGCCACCGACATCGGCCGCAAATTTCTCCGTATTTATATCGACACAAGTTTCCCTGAGTGCAACTCTGCGTAGAGTATTCAAAAGGAACACTGCGAAGCTAACTTGTAGCTGCAAGCCTAACATCCAGGCTGTTGTAAAATCGCACAACATCGCTGTGCTTAACAAGGCTAACAAAGCACAAAACGGCGAAACGACCACGTTCAAACAGTGCAACTGCCGAAGGAAAGAGAACTGGCCCCTGTCTGGAAAGTGCCATACTGCAATCGTCCAGTATACTTTTTTTATATAAGAACCAGTAACTTTCGGCTTAGCCTTGGCTGTTCTTAAATTTTTGGCAATTTCAGCCTCAAATTGTTCTTATTTTCTGGTAGTTCTACTTGGGACAATACAACCACGCTAAGAAATACATGTTTGTTATTATTTCATACTGCTGCACTAATAGTAATGCGAAAAGTTTGACACAGTCTATACATTGTCCGCGAACGTCACCGGAGCTTGCTTATCACTCTTCCAGCGCTCGATGACCCAGCTAATTCTAACAGATCTTTTATACATTTACATTCCATTCTGTGTACAAGAATTAAATAAACTTTCTTAAATTTTTCTGATAAAAATTTCAGCCTGGTGATTGTTCTTAGCTTATTCTTAATTTTTGGGCAAATCTCAGCCTGGGTGTTTACCTGAGCGTGTATCAAGCTACAGTCACACGAGAATGCGGCAAACCAAACGATACCTACGTCGGATTAACAGAAGGCACATTCAAGTCGCGTTATCTGAACCACGCCAGCACATTCAGAAATGACAACAAAACTAACGCGAGAGAACTGAACAAATATATCTGGATTCTGAAAAACTCCAATGTTAACTACTCCGTCTCGTGGTAGGTCCTCTATTCATTCACATCATGCTCAGCCAAATCCAAGCGATGCAACCTGTGCCTTAACGAGAAATGTTTTTAGAAATAGCTGCCACCCGGAACTCAGCTCCCTGATTAACACTAGAAACGAACTTATTGTCTGAAGCTGCCGCCACAGAAAGAAACACCTATTGTAAACTATTGTACAAAAAATAGCCCTCCACTTAACTTGGAACAATGGGCGCTTTATCTGTATTGTACTTAGATTTCGCTCCCTTTATCTATTATGATATTTGTATTCATATATGGCATAGTTTTGCGTTTGCATATTACTACTTATTGTATGTATACTTTCGCGTTTGGTAAATTAAATCAGGCGCCTGACGAGTACAGCGTTAGCTGCACGAAACAGCGCCGTTGTGACAAGCAATGTTGACTTGGACAATTTATTTTGTAAACTTTACATAATTCAACGGTTGTAGGTAGAATTGCTAACTCTATTCAACAGATAACACCCTATCCAGTAATTAAACTTTGGTCGTTGTCCAACCAAAATTAAGAACGAGCCATTTTTATCCGCTGAGCGGCCAAACCTTACTGGTCCCCCCATCCTCCCTCATTTACGTGTCTTTCAGTCTGTCTGTCTGTTTTTGTTTCTGTCTGCTCGAAAATCGATCCACCCTTCCGCTTGTATTTGTCTGTCTGTTTACCTGTCTTTCTTTCCGTCTGTCTGTCTACATATATGATTATTAGTGCTTAGCGGCCATTCCTTACTGGTTACCCTTTCACCTACGTGTTCCGCTGCCGTAAAACACCATCTCAACTTACCACTACCAGCTCCCATTCTGGCCTTGTTGCTCAGTCTCTTTCTCCGTGTGGGCCCATTTCCTTTTTAGGGCTATCGCTCAGAAGGCATTAATTGGGCTATCTACCACTTACAGCACTTCAGAATCTGGGTCTTCGTTTTCCCTTTCAACACACTCTTCCGAAAAAATTTATTGAATGCCCCGAATGGTTCTTGTTACAGCACTTCAACATACCCCAATTAAAAAACCGCTGTATTTGTCTGTCTGTCTTACTGCCTATACACCTTTTTAGTCTCGTATTGTTTGGCCATGGCTAAAAAGTTACAGGCTGAATAAAATTATTTTGAAAACAACTCCACGGACTCAAATATTCTACTTATTCGCTATGGTTACTGAGGAAGATTGGGACCTGACCAGGGCTACCATCACAAAATACAGCAAGCGTTAGCAGTACGTAAATATGAAAGTCAGCGGTTTTATGAAGAATGGCTACCTCCATCCAACAGATAGAGTACTACTAATAACAACTAAAAGTACTAAAGGGGGACCATCTCGTATAAGCCTTGCAGTTTCTATGGTCTCCCTTGCCACTCTTATACTTTGTATTTCATCATCAATGTACTAATTATTTGGCTAAACAAATAAACTGAAACTCGATGAAACTGAAACAGATAAATCCCTATCCAGTGTTTAAAATTTACTCGTTGTCTAATCAAAATTAAGAACGAGCCACTCTTGCTCGCTGAATAAAGTTATCGAATTTTCGTACAACCGTGGCTATTGTATCTGTTTAACTTTTAAGTTTTAAAACAGCATTGTGCGCGACTTGCTCGTGAATACAACCGAGAGCCTGCTAGCAGCTGTCCCAGCGATGCACCAACCAAAGACATACAATGTCCAACAAATACTTCATTGATGAAGAATGCAAGAAACACTTAGATTCACTGAGCGTTGAATCATTACAACATTTGTGTGTACAGATACAATGACATCATGGGGTCTTTCTGCCACAGACCAACAGTTCTGGTGTAATCTCAGTGATTTACTTTCTCGAGCGTAAAATTAAGGCAACTTTCCCATTTTCCCCCTACGGTTTAAGTTGGTCGTCTCTGACCTTATTTTGCGACTGTATTCAAAACTTGGCTTTCGTATTATTTTGTTGTTATCATAATCGATTACTGATTTTGAATTCAGATTCAAACCTGTGGAAAGTGACTTGAACTCGCTTTAAAACCAAAGTTTCGAAGCATTTTATATCGATTGAGTAATCGTTGAGGTAACTAACTTCCAGGTGAAAATCCTCTCCCGCTTATTTTGAAAAGGTGTCACAATATAACATTTACCAACCAAAACAAAAAAATAACAATACCAGCAATGGTATGTTTTTCTTTCAGCCCAATATTGTCAGATAATTTTGTGTTTATATAAATATTGTCACACTTGATCGTTGGCAAAGCTACGCCGCCCGTTCACATGCCTTTACGGAATGCAGCACCCGATCAACCGTGCCAGTCGTGAATTTTTCATTTGAAAACACTTTCAACCGTGACACAAGTTTTCAGTGGAAGGTCTGTGTGGTTTTGCTTGATTCTACGAATTCGTCTTTTAAGTTACATACTTGGGAACTTGAATAGGGCGAATAAGGCTCGACTCAAATGTTAAGAATTATGTGTTTTACGCGAGTGAAAAAGAGACCAAAATATTGCTGATATCGACAAAGACTGGGTCTTCGAGAAATCGCCGCAGATTTCTACCATGAAGTATTATTCAAAACACAACAACAAGGTGAGAAGTTTAAAAATATTTCGAAGTTACATTCGCAGCTTTAATTTATTGTTACTTGGCTGACAAATCAAGAGAGGTACTAGAGAATGATTACAGAGTGACAAACTGAGAGAGAACAAGATCACGAGAACTGACAATGTCAGTTTACCCTCACAAGAAAAGCTTCAGTCAAAACATATAGGTTTCGATAACTTCATGTTTATGACCCAAGCTCTTCTTTAAACTTGTGACCTTTTCATTCCTTAAAACTCTCGATTTCAAAATGTTATGGTTATTTCCGTTGGTAGAATCGTAAATGCGTTTCTATATAGGTGTAAAATGAAAATGGATCATTGGGTGTCGTGGCTTCAAAGTCATATATCGCAGACGCGAGTCCGGGACAGTGCCCACTAAACTGCTCGGTAAATGTGACAAGCAAAGTGGCTTACTTAATTGGAACTAAAGAAGAAATAGTTCAACAGCCGGGTCTGCATGTGATCGTTGTTTAGTGTGGAGCACATAGATCCGGCGTAATAGTCTATGCGCCCCTTAAAACTCACACCACAAATACAATTTGCGTTAGACCTTTCAAGTGGATTGACAAAGATAATTTAATTTTTAGACGTTCATGTTCTTTAACAGACTTGCATTCCACGTGTGAATGTAGTAATTATCTAACCAATTTCGATAAAAAAGAACACAAAGTGCCATTGTCACAGACTTGAAGTAGGAGCTAGTTTCAATACCGAATAAGGGGGGTAGTGGAAGATTGGGGGAGGGGGAGGGAAGGGACCACCAACTTCAAACGCTTGATAATACAATTGCAATACAGCAAGCATGCGGTTTTTGGATCAAAGTGTTTTAACTTCAGTCAAATTTTATGTGCTCTAGGTCAGTCCTTGGTTTCATGTCTCAAGCAGTCAGGCGTAAGACTGCACAGCAGTATGCAGACACAAACACACATACACACACCGAGACTCCCCGTAGATTACTATTTTCCTTCACTACAAGGGGTCTCTCGCGTTTAGACTTCTAACAGAGGAGCAGAATAATAATCTGAGGGAAGGCTCCGCACATCTACACTTGCGTATAAATACAAATACGTACAAAACCGCTACCGCTGACTTTCAAGGGCGCATTGAGATAGGAGCCGGCCAGTGGAAGACGGCAGGACCCAGGCCCCCTCATTCAACATTGTAGAATACACTATATAAGAAAAACCCTGCAGGTAACTACTTTTAGGACATGGAAGCTAGATCGG